>JAQFZH010000767.1:0-27572 GCA_034695485.1 Entomobrya nivalis
AACGAATGACAGCTACGACAATGACTTGAGATGACATTATCCCTGCTTATTTGTAATTTTTCACTTTTTCATTTAGAAACTTTCTTTTTTAGTGGAAAAATAAGCCGTTGTACAAATCTTGAAGGAAAACTGTTGAGCATTAAAACGAGCAAGTGAGTAAAAGTTATTTGATGTCATGTGGTACAGTTCAATCTTTTCAGTACGATATAATAAGAAAATTATTTTGAACCTAGTGTCAAACCACTGTACCTACAAAGTTACTCGAATTCATTGACCTCTTCATCTCATTTCATTCGTCGTCTCTTCCATTACAGCGCAAAGCAGTTCAGTTCACTAACCTGAATCTGACTAAGTCTCTCTTCATGTGGTGGTAATGAATGACTGCAAACTCACAAACACGCGTAATTTAATGGGCTGGGGATTTTTCACTAATTATTAAGTACACGCCGGATTTTCAAAAGAAAGCAAAAAGGCAAAAGGAAGTTCTAGCCAACAAAATCAGGCCAAGCTTCCCTGGGAATAAACTCAGCAAGGTTCGTTGTTTCATGAGAATACAAAATCCTTAATTTTTTTACAAAAAGTATGTGGGGTAGATAAACTACTTGTCTACTCGACCTAAATTCCGCTGTCGTACTCGTCTTTTTCATCCATGTCGTCGTCATCTTTTGTGCATGTCTTTTCTTTTTCCCAAAATTCTGCAAGTTGTTTTTAATGTGGAGAAAAAAACTCATGCTGGGATGAAAATCAGGAAGTTGATGAGTGCGAGAAGCCTGCTGCTACTGGTTCTGAATTTGGTTAGTTGATGAAGATGATGATAGAATAGATAATAATAATGGAAAAGTAGTTGATTACTTTATAACGTTCACAGGAGAACAGTCAGTCACATGAACAGGAGGAGGAGTTCAGTTCAACTTTTCATTTTCTAATAAGCACAAGAAAAAGTATAAAAGCAACAAACACTAGGTAGATAATAGATATACATATAGCAGTGTTTACAATGTATATATATATCCCTATATTAACAAACAACATCTTCTATTCTGATGAAGATGAGAGAGCACTCCTCCTCCTTCAAGTTAACTTGTTTCAGCACTTGAAATACTTGAAAAACATCTTTTCCATTTTTCTATCAGTGCTTCTTGTATTTTTACTACTTGTGTAGGCACATCATCACAAGTACATACACATATTCTGCTACATTGTTGACGTTTTCTACGCAAAAAAAAACGTAAGGATGTATCATATGTTTCATATCCCCCCACTCTCTTTATTGTACATTGGCAAGAGCTTTCACTCTACTTCTAACAGTGATTACACGGCTGGAGCTGACTTGACTGGAAAAGAATTACTCACTCTCAACAGTATTCACCCACTCAGTTGATTTTGTTGCTTCCTTCTTCTCGTCAACCAACCAACCTTTCACTCACTCAATCCATTTCATTTCCATACATTCATATACATATTGGAAGAGACAGCTCTACTGACAAAATGAAATTCGAAAATGGCCTTCCTCCTCTTCATTTCTTATTGTGCATTGCATAAATTTCTTCATACTATACAAATTGTCTAGTGAGTATGAAAAAGAGGAACATCAAGAAAGCAAAGCACAGGGAAAATACATGCATAACTTGTAGTTGTAGTGTAGTACACTTTTTCCTTGTATGGTGGAGGTACTTCTGCATTGAGCAGTTCCAATTCAACGGATTAAGTGATGAGGAGAATGACAATCATTAATCTTGTTGTCGCATCACATATATGTTTATTATATGGTATGTATCACAGAGAGCCAGACGACCAATATCAATCTGAACAAAGTTTATACTTATTACGATATAAATACATACATATATTGATACATGCATACTTATTTATCCATGCGTATAATATGTTGAGTATAGCGAACAAACTTTACAATTTCATTTTCTTCAGCGAGCGAGTAAAAGTAGAAAAATCTGAAATCACGTAAAGGAGTGTACACGGCCTATACATGGCAATAAGTAAATGTGAAAAATACTAATATTAATCTATGCAAGCATACCCATGTTTCCATACGGTTCTAGCCATCTTGAAAAATAGAGTATCATAAAAGTATAATTCCCCTGAAAAATACTTCCTCTCTATATAATTCCTAGATATCTTTCTCCTTGATATGATCTATTAAGAAGATGCGATTTTGTACAGGCATATACACCACTACGAAAATTCCAGTATTGCTTTCCAAAATATCAAGAAAATGTGTCTTTTCCTTGAAAACCGAAAAATAAAAGGACTGAAAACACCAACCATTCATTTCTTTGTTCGTATCGTAGCATAGACTTTTTCTAGGGTTGAGCACAAAGACAATCTTTCTCTGTCATTCCTTTATTATTTCAATAATAAGCAGTAATCGTGAAGGAAAGGACCGGCGAATGTATGTATGCAGTATATTCTCATAGGTTATACAGTGATGCATGTAAATCCTCAATAACTGTACATACTTATGTAAGAATTTGGTAATATGTTAGCAAGTGTTGAAAAATCTTTTCATAATATATAAAATAGTCACAACAATATGACATGTCGATTTGCTTGAGGTGAGCACCAACTTGCTTGAAGCGGATGAACAGGATATCTGTGCAAAGTTAAAGAAAAGCTAGTCAATTTACTTCTTAATAGGCAAACATTCTAACTTAGATTATGTGCGCACATCTTTGCTCCACCATCTCCCTTTTTCATTTTCTTTCCTCATTTTGTCAGTGTTCCTCTTTGTCTCACTCTTGCCACTTTCTTTCTAATTTTCATCTACAAAAAAGAATAGTCTTTGTCCCCTTCAGCTTATTCTTTTACAGCTAGAAAGCATAGATTATTAAACAAAAAGTCTACGACTCAATCTCTTGAATTAAGTGTAATAGGTACTTAAACTTAAAAAATAACTTGATTTTTTTTCTATTTTTGATGATGATGGATGGGATGAGAAATGGTTTGCATGAAAATGGAAAAATAAATCATTTTTTGTATAGAATCACTGATTGCATTTTTAATTTTTACTGAACATAACAATGTTATATTTTTTGTGTTTACCAACAGGATTGGACTTTGAAAATCAAATACGTCCAGCCGAGAGACGCCGGCATTTATGAGTGTCAAGTGTCAACTCATCCTCCTTCCAGTATTTTTGTCACCCTTCTTGTTGTCGGTAAGTGTGCAATTTAAGACCCAAATTCCTACTTTAACTTTCTAGATATTGCAGTTTTCCAGCTCATGTGATAACCATTTTGTCCAGCTTCAACTTTCCAACTTGTACAGGAAGTCCACTTGTCAAAATACTTATCAGAAATGTCCAATGCATTTAGTTCTACTCTTACCATGCGTACAGTTCTCTCGGATTATGGATAGACACATCTGACACGTGATTATCTCAAAACCTCTCCAGTAAAATAAATGACTTCCAGTCCGAAAAGAGCATTTCAAAAATGTCTTCAGGAAGGATTGAAAACCACAAGAACACGGACAAGCTACTAAAGTGACGAAAAATATAAGATGTACTTACAAGTGAAGGATATTACACGCTTATATCCACTTTTATCTGTCTTTGTTGGAAAATACTAAAAAAGGCTTAACACAAGTTTTATTCACACTTTATCGTAACATAACTTATATAATCACTATTACATATGTGTACATACATAAGCAAGCAGGAACCCATACATGTACAACCCTTGTAGCTTGTTGTACGTGCATATATCTGCTGCATAAAAAAATAGAGCAAGAAAGTGGCCAGGATGACAAGGCTCTTAAAATCTTTGACTCATTCATCATCTCACTTTGTCTTTCATATAATGTACGTGGCTTTCATGTGTCCGTATTCCTAACTAACGAACGTTGCATACACACATATGTATATGTATAACATCATACATCAGCCAAATATCCTATAAAGACTAAGCTAAAAATGAAAGACAAGCTGAAAATGAAGACTTTCACGGAAAAAGGAAGAAAAGAGGCATGAGTTGTATCCGCTTGTCTCAACTCATTTCACACACACTCCATTCCATTGTCATAATATAACACCAGAGAACTCCTATATATTGGACTATATGACAACACATCTGCTATCCTTATATATCTACCCACCAACACAATATTTCAACCATTTTTCTCAATCTTATTACGTAACAACCGCCACAGGAAAAAAAATGTGCCTATTACTTGTCTCCTTCCCTTCTTGCTTACACTGTAGTCATTATTATTATCATCTTTATACACATATATACACGTACACACAGGAACTTTCCCCGGGAGTAGTATCACGGGAGGGTAATTTCCAATCATGAATCACACACATTTTCCCTCTTTCACTCACACAAGCGACTAGTCATTGCGTAATACCTAGATTGGATTGAAGTTTAGCAGCTATAAAAACGCACCACCACCATCATCATCATCAAATAATTTTCAATCTGCCTCTGGTAACACAAACTGCACTGCAATCTCTTCTTCTTGAGTACTTTGTATGTGAGTGGGAGTAGCATCATCCTATTACTTTTTTCATTATTATATACTACGCCACCGAATCCAAAACCACCACCTCACTATCATCCATGGAAAAGAGTCATTTCATTTAATCTACTTGATTGATCGATATACCACTTTCAACTTGATTTCTTGACTTGCCATCTTCTTCCTTTTTCTATTCACTCTACTGCTCCACTAAAGAAAAGCAACCACTTTACTTCAGCATATCATGTTATTATTAGTAACAACGAAGGGATGGCATAGGTAATAGACAGATAGTCTTGCACGCACATTTCACTCAAGATGAATGTCACTGGAAATAGTAGCTGGTTACCTATATAATATACATCGTAACAAGAAAATTGCTGGAAAATGAAGACAAGTCTTATAGCAAACTGGACAAGTTTTTAGTAAGAGTCTACCAAACTCTATAGCAAGTGCTTAAGGAAAAATATCTTAATCATCAAGTTTCAGAGAAACTGAGGAAAAAAGTAACTCGTGACATGCAAACCCCCATCATACCATCTGTGCTTGTTTATATATTCTTGAATTCTTACATCTCTACTTTCTCTTTCAATATTACATTAGCTCATAAACTTTATTTTCGTATACCTACATTATTATGTTCTAGCCAAAGGCGAAAAAGGGAGACGAAAGGAAGAAGACGAATACAGAAAGAGAAAGAACAAAAGAGAAAAAAGAAAAGAAATTGTCCATTGGAAGATTAACTCAATTCTTTGTTTTTCTCTCTTCTTTTCTTCCTGTCTCCTTTTCAAAGAGTGTGTCGGCTCTTTCTATTGTTAGCACACTTAAAGAGTATACGTAATGTCATGATAAAAGTACAATATAATGCCATAATATTAACTTATGGACTGAATGGTATATGTGTATTGTATACATGTTTATATATTAAAAGAATAGCTATTAAATTGTGTTCTTTTTTCTTTTCTGTCTTTTGTAAATGTGCAGAGGCCCGAGCGGAGATCGTTGGCGGACCTGAGAAATTCTACAAAGCCGGAAGCTCAGTGGAACTCAGATGTGACCTGATTGATAGCACTGAGGAGCCCGAATATGTGTTTTGGTACCAGGCAAGTTACAACTTCTTTTTCTCTTTGCTTACTTTTTTATGATGCGCCCTTATTTTATTATTCCCTTTGTAGACTACACTTTTTCATGTATGCATGAATAGTAGGTAAAACTACTTTGAAATTTGTCCTTGGATATTATAGGATTTCTTGGATCGACTACAAAAAAAATACCCTGTAGTTTTGCTTTCGCACGCGCACCGTAATATCCCATCATAATATACATATTAGACTACCTACCATGCATACAACAGCATCATCCTCATAATATTATCATCTTCACTTTATTTTATTTCTTTTGAATATATATCTCTTCCGAACGTACATCTTTTTATTGCTGCTTTTATTCCATATCAATATATTATATTAGCACAAGAATTTCTGCCTCAAGTCCAGTGTACTGTGCCAGTTTAGTTCAACATCTCTTTCTACATCTCTATGTTGTTCGTCGTGTATTTCATGCCTTGCTTATTTCCCTTTCTCTCTATTCATTGCAGTTTTTGATATATTGTCATACATGGCTTGGTTTTGTACTTGTACTGCCCCCAGTCATCATAAATAAGAAAAGTGGAGCAATAATAGTATTTTCTCGTACAATCTACTAGTAGTCTTCTCTAAAAAGGGATCTCTAAACTAAAATATACACATGCTGCTATCAAAAAAGGACGACGGGGGATCTTTTTAGACAAGCGTGTATTCATGCATAAGAACACGTGCTTTTCTACTTTTCTTTTACTTTCTTTCTGTGTCCTTCTCGTTTTGGATTTTTTTTATGGATTCAATGTTATTTTTTACAAGAAGCAGGACAGAAATTCAAAATTTATAGTATAAGTGTAGAGCATTATGTCATGTGCCATTTTTTGCACTAAAGTTGCAACTAGTGACCTATTTTATTAGAAATTTGTACATATTTTTGTTACACAAGTCTAGCCTCTCAGCTTGGCGTAAAAACGTTAAATTAAATCTTTAAAATAGCCCAAAACATAAATGGCTGCCAGTTACAAATTAAATCTAAACTTGTAAAAGTGAAATGTAACACAAAGAGTCTTGAAATAATCATGTGTATATTAAAAATTTGGAGTTTTATGACAAGAATAATATGATATATGTTTTAGGTACAAATATATAAATATTTATACACGGAAGGATTATATAAAAAGAAGTTTTGTGGTTGTCTAATGCTTGAGTAAGCAACAAAAAAGATCCAAGACTAAAATGAATAAAGATAACCAAAAAAAACTTTTTTTTAAATATACATTTGAAAACAAATAAAGCAAAAAGAGAAAAGTTGCTGGTTATTATGAATGAACGGATGAAAAAAGAAAAAGAAAACAGGAAGAAATCCAGCTTCCAGCTATTTTCGTACCAATAAATTAGTTAAGACAATAGTTGCAATTTATTACGACGTCTGACTTGACTTCTTCCTTTGAATTTTTCTTCTTTATGTATGCATGAGAAAGGCGTACATACAATATACAATCTTCTATTGTCTCTTAGTAGACTCCAGGCTATACAATCTATTTTATGCAAGGAACTAACAGAAAAGGAAGATGAGGCTGACAAAGGGTAGTTAATAAAGATATATGGATTTAATATAACTTCTTTGTAACTGTGAACAAAGTACGTAGTAAACTGCCCCACACACACATACAAGCTCAACACTCATGATGCCACTTACTCTGAAAGTTAAGTTTTAGTCGAAGGAGAAAGAATTTCTGCAAAAAGTATTATCAGAAAATAGGGACAAAGCACACTTCACTGCTACTATTCTGCCTATTTATCCATGCAAGTATTTATATCTCTGTTATATAATCATAATAACAATAACTCAAATAATATTTGTTAGTTTGTAGTAGTAGTGCAGTGTAGTATGATGTTACACTCTTTTATGTACTTTTATATTCCTAATATATTCTCAATATTTTACAAGTGCATCATCGTCCATCCAGCACGCGAGCTACGAGTTACGACTTAACACAATGATGATAATGATGATAGTCCATTTTGTACGATTCGGCACAAGGCTACTTAAGTAGAGTACAAAAAATGCAGGCATGATTATTGCTCCTGCATATAAATTACACACAAAGTAAAAATGAGGAAGAGGAAAAGGCAATGTGAAAAGTGAAAACGGTAGAAAGTGAAAGTTGGAAATAACGGAGAGCAAATGAGCTGTGTATATTCCCAGAATGTCGGAATGATGGCACACACAGCACAACTTTATTAGTCTGAACTGGGCCATTAACAAAAAAGTGTACAAAAGTAATTTTTATCTCTTGTAGGGAAATAGATTGTCTTTTATTGCATGTGACGATGATGATAATGATAGGAATGATTAGAGGATACTGCGTATAAAATGCATTTTTCTTAATGAAACTAAAGTAAAAAGTGAAAGTGATACAATCATTTTATGTGCTCTACTCTGCTCCACTAAAACTTTAGATAGTTTCGAGAGAATATTTATTTTGTGTGCATAAAAAATGGGTAGATAGTAAAAACTATTGACCTGGGAATTGTCCACACACTAGTTCTATGCTTTTCTTGCTGAGTAACATTTTGTGCAGATGGGTAATCTATTTTAGAGCGTAGAAATAAAGTGCCTATCGTTTGTCTTTTAAAAGCTATTTGATCTTACTGTATTTTCTTACATTTTTATTATTATCTAATATTATTGAATATATATTTATTGCCCTTGATATACACGACAAGGACAGTAATTTGTGAATGAGCCACACAACAGCATAACAACGAGTTAACTTATTTTATGCTTTCTTTCTTTTTCTTAATAGGGTCTCCGAATGATAAACTACGACCCAAGCCGGCACATTAACGTGACCCACTCGAAAACATCGAGCATGCTGGTCATCCACAATGTGCAGAAGACCGACTCTGGAAACTACACTTGCGTCCCGAGCAATGCTCATCCGGCGAGCATTTTCGTCCACATTATCAACGGTAAGTGCATAAGAAAACATAATCTACTTTCCACATATGTTATGCATATGTATATATGTATATGGTGTATTGTTATTTTTACACGTTTAACAAAAATGCATGCAAGTACATGGGTTATGCAAGCACCACATACAAAACACATACATACTTGGCCCCCGGACTCAAGTTAACTCAAGCATTACTTTGTAAATACAAAACTGCCAATAAATAATGCACTACCACAATAACTGATCTACATGATCATGGTGAGTTCACGGTCTACTTAAAACAAGTGCGAGTGTGCAGACGCAGACATGCTGCAAGTTCGCCCCAAAATGGCAAAGGGTCACCTTCAACTTCAGTGCTCAACAGAGAATAATCCCAAGAAAGCAAAGTGGTGTAGCATGGAGACGTTTTGCAAAATAGGATTTTATCTTTGTTCATCTTTATTTCATATGATCACCACCAATCTCGTGGTTTTGATCTCTACAGTTGAGATGGAGCCCTCTTTTCTCCCAAATATTTGTAATCTACTCTATTGAACATTGCACTCCGTGGGTGCCTGAAGGGCAAATAACCAATCTTGGGATGTCATGTTTGTGTTTACATTACAATTTAACCTTCACCCGACAAGATAGACCATGCATGATGCTAATATCGTCCAGATAAAGTCACTTCACACATTCAATTATTATTGCATTCTTTCTAACTGCAGTAACATAAAATACGCTTTGTATCTGCTGACGTGCATGATCACATACGCATATATATCTAGACTTAACCAACTAGCAACGTCAGCTTTACTAACCTACTCAACTAAATTCAACCTTACCATTCGCAGAACAAAATCTAATTTAAAAAATTCCATAAGAAAACATGTCATCAGGTCAGTAAGAGACAAGACCTTGCCCTGGGTAAAGTCAAAGGAAAAGACAGGTGATCTTATCTTAGGTTAAGTCAAAATGACAACGACAATAATGTTATGTGATTGTGATAGGTTTAGAGATAAAGTGACCTTCTAAACTTTTACATGTCATGCGGGAAATGAACATTGCTAAAAGCCTAAAGTTTGTCTAGCTTACTTATTTAGTAAAAAAAATTGAAATGGAACTTTTATCTCCAATTTTCTTCAAATATCTTGGTAAAAAAAGAAGACATTGTAGGAGGGGAATTGGTACTACGTGCAGACAGAGATATAGAGAAATATATTTACTTTTACTTACGATAGATTACCGTAGACTGCCCGTTTTTTTAAAGGAAGATCAAAATGTTTGCTTTGTACTATGCACGGAGTGGCAATACATTATGTCTGTTTTTCTTTTGCATCGGATCAGAGAATCTTGTAGTTTTCTGAACGTGCTTGTGTGACCAGAATAAGGGCATGGAGTCCATCGTTTTTGTTTTAAAATTCAAATGACATATGCAACATGAAGTTTCTTAAACGAAATGAATGAACGGATGATCGTGAACAAAAGTATATTTTGATGCGGTAGCCTAATTTGTATTCAATAGATGCATTGCATGTGAGATAAAACTGTAGTTTACAGAGCTAGTTTAATAATTAAATATGCTTGAATAAAAACTACAGTAAAAGTTTCAAAAGAAACTGTTGCGAAATGAAAGTTATAAAACAGACTAAAGTTAAACTGAAGTACTAAAATATGTCGACTTTTTTGCATATAAACGTTAACGTTACTGGCTTGTCTCTTTAATATTTAATAACGTTTATGAAGGGCTTCGCGAATGTAAGGGTAGTATTCAATTCAAAGTCAGCAAAGGTTTTAAGGTAAAAAGAATTCACTAGAAGAACAAGTCATATATTTTTGGCGAAAGGAACTTATTTAAATCATATTATATTACGAAAGTTTGATTTTGACACACAACTTTCAAAAGTCTTTGTATACGATTTGTGTTAGAAATCCAAGGAAAAATGAATTTACGACAAGTTGACAATGTAGTCATATTTTTCTGTAAAAAAATTATTTAAGAAGATTTTTTTAGTTTTTAAACTATTTTTTATTTAACCACTTAATGCAAATGCAACAAACGTTTTGTCAATGTAGATAAATTCTGTCAAGATGAAACTGCTCAGGTTTATTTTGATGTTACATACATAAATTTGCATAAAGAGAAAGTCTTGTACTTTGAGAAATAAGAACTTGAATATGATTTCATCAACTATCATCGTTGTGTCGAAAACATGTAAATGGCATGAACAGCGAACATCATATCAAATCGAAGTTTTGCCTTTTGAAAGGTGAAAGTTGCAAAATATACTAAATTAGGGCACCATATACTTTTAAAAAAATATGAGTGAGGCACCAAAATCAAGGCAAATTTGTTGAGACGTGTCTTCACGTTGTATTTTTGTTAGTTAAATTGATTTCAAAGGAAATTTAAGCATTGACAAATTCGATTTTAAAACCTTATAAATATAAAACTTTATAAAGCTATCACAACAGATTTTAATATGCATACATGTACATACATAGGTACATTGTAAACGTGAGTATCTGAGTATGTCTCAAATAAATTTCTATTAGTATCTGCAGTTTCAATTTTCAAAAGGATCGTGCAGATAAATGTTTCATATCTTAATGCGCACAAATAAAAACAATGTAATTTTCCGAAGTTAACATAGGGTAAGCAGCTGAAAGAGAATTAGAAGAGGGTTATCTGTAAAGGGTAAAAACTAATATACTGTTCTGCAATGCTAAATCTATTATAAATTTTCCTTTGATAAAAACGATTCTTGAACTCGTGAACTCTATTACAAATCAGAGGGCAATAACTTGAACAACACTTAATAAGAAAACAATGTAAATCGGCTAATTTTTATGAAATCGAGTTTTGTGCGTAAAATTGTGTTGAACATAGGCTTTCCCAGGTAATATCCCACTCATGTGTTTGGCTTACAAAATAACAAATTATTTAAACATGCAATTTAGTCGTTTATTATATATTAAATGAAAATTATATAAAGGAAATGTAATTATAGTTTATGCATTTTAGCTTGAATTGTTATTTGGTTCTGTAGAATTGGCTACTGATAAAAGTGATGCAAACAAGTTTCAGGTTAGCTATCTAGCTTAGCTAATTTTAATGTATTTACCGCATCCGGCATTGCGCAATATAGTGTAATTCTAAACTACTACAGACTTAAGCTATTCAAAGAACAGAATAATAATTAACGAAACCCCAGAAGCTAGAATTCGTTTCAGTGATAACGGCAACTGATTGACCTCATTTTTGAATTTTGTTACTCTTTTCTACGTATGTGAACATTGTGAACTGAATTGTGAAGTAAATGATAAGTGGGACGGTACAGACACAGACTAAGGGGCTCTTTGGTGTCAGGTTGGTTCTTTTCTTGTAATGTAATGTGAACTTTATGAGGATTTCTGTGCAACTTAACTAATCAAGGAAGTGTACGCAGTATATATGGAGAGGAAATTGACTGGAAAAATGAGAAGATAATAAATACCTACTTGCATGCGTGCTCACTCAACGAATTAATTTGTCCCACAATTTACTTCTGGAAACGGGTTTTAGGCTACTGGCAAAAAAAACACAGAAAAAAGCAAATGCAACAACTGGAGCAAATCACATAATTAATTTAATATTGTGATGTGTTGATGTGGTACTGGTGGTCTGGCTCTGGGTTAGTTATTCGATTAGCGAGCACACATATAAATGCACATAACACGCGACTATAATTTTCTCCTTTGCGTTTCCCTCACGAAACACAACAGACATCCTCTCACTCTCGCCCACTTTCCTTATTGTTCTTGTCACTTGATATCTGAGCAGCCGTTTCTTTACTTTTTCGCGACATACTCCTAAACTGTAAGTGCATTAAAAGCTAAATGCATGTCGTGTGTTTGAGTTTGCTCAAATTTTGTGGTGTGTAAACATTCCCTACGAACAGTACCCAGTAGTTACTTCAAGACTGCTAAATTATAGAACTGAGTGCTGAACTGCGAGTAGCGAAGCTTCTTCGCAGGAAGTGAAAATGGTGCTCTCGCTTATTTCCAGGGACGCGGCTTAAATTGCGTTTTGTTCAGAATAGGATTTCTTATCGCGACTCAACACACCACACCACCGCCGCCGCGCCACAACAACAGGAAAAACAAGAAACGTTATACATAAATACTTACGTACACAACAATTCCAATAATGCATGTGTACTACAAGGGCACATATCCATGAATTGCACAAAACGCTTCCACAGATCCGTGTGAGGAAAGGAGTAACAAGGCTAAAAAAAGGAAGAAAGTACACAAAGCAGCGGGCATCATACAATCGCAAACTAACAACAGCCAAGCATCATCATCACATCACATGCACATTTGCTTTTCGCTCCATTTAATTTCATACATTTTGGCATGGAATGGCAATGGTAAAAAGGCACAATACTAAGACACACAAAATGCCCTTTTTCCACGAAAAACCAGAAAGCAATATAATCAAACGATACGTTCTATGTTCATACATACATAAAAAATCTAAAACTAAATATAGCGACCCCACAGATATCGAGATTATACTCTTGTGTGTCGACTTAAAAGGAGACGATGATGATATTGATTATTATTATTTTCACTGACTACTTTCACTTTAGAGTCTTCACTCTCACTTTCTTTTTTCCTCGTTACATTTTCTCTTCGTTGAGATTTCGGAACTTTTTTTTTCCAAGGCGTGTGATTTGATTGCCATCGTCGCCACAGAATACAACTGTACTCAGTCTCCCGCACAAAAAAAAAGTCATTTATATACAAAAACACACGTGAAAGAAAGAGAGACATTTGTTCTTTTTCTTGTATTTTCCCACATGCTCATGCTATACACATGCTCTCCAAACTCATCCATTTTTTTCCTTGGTTGAATGAGCGAAATTGCAAATGTCTCCGCCAATTCCATTCAATATTAACAATCTTTCCCTGTTCATTCATTGGAGATTGCATTGCATTTTGCAATTTCAAATTGTGTTTTTTTGCTGTATGCTTGAATAAAAAGGAATCAGAAATGGTAGAGATGCTATATGTTCCCTTTTTATTCACGAGTGTCATTATACTAGTAACCACAACCGATTTTTTTGTTCTTCCGGAATGTGTCTGTGTGTCATGACATTTTGTATATGGTTGAAATATAGAATGGGAGAGAGAACGCAAAAGTCTAAGGGATCCCTGCCAAATTGTCCCAAAATCTAAATGAGACACGGAATGGAAGTGTATAAGAAATGGGAACGAAATCAGAGCCAGAAATGGATTTTGAATGTCACAGAGACACGGAGAACACATATAACTATTACTGCGGTTTTGCAGTGGATGTGATGGGTGAATTATGTACATAAATATAATATAGTTAAGTACGATGAATATATCTGTAGTATATGTAGAATCTCAATATTTTGGTACGTACTTCTTTGTTATCATTGTTATAAACAAAATGAAATCATTTTTACATGCAAATATGTAGATAAATATAGAAATATGAATTCAAACAGACTAAGCGCGGTCGAAACTTAATTACACTTTTAAGCATGTGTTTTAATCAGAATTTTTAGCGTGTAAAATCATGCCTATACTATCCTCATGTTAACGGGAATAGAACTTTTATTTTTCTAAAAATAAAATACAATCATGCTTGTATACAAACACATGAAATCTGTGATTTCTCTTCTATGGATCTCTTTGTCTACCGTGTACACCCACGTGAAACTACTTTTGTGTACTTTTTTATTCATATTTGTTCATAACAATAACAATAAAATAACTGCAGTCTCTATTTCTGTCTACGTGCATTCAAAATGGGGAAAATAAAATACAGTTATTTTCTTGTCATTTTTCATTATTATTGCAGAAAGTTTGCTCGTCAGACGAAATATTGCTTGGATAAGGTACTTTTTATTTTCCCCTCGCTCTGCATATGGATATAGTTGAAGCCGACGACGTGCAAATGTGTAATATGATGAATCAGAACTTTACAAGCAAAATCGCCATAATGAGCAGTAGAATTATTCTCCTTTATGTTTAGTACTGATACTATCTTTTAAATTTCGTGTTGAGTGCATAATAACAAAAACTGTTTTTTTTTACAAAACCCCTCCCTTGTACGTTATACTGAAATAGAAACAAATTTAAAATATGGAAATGGAAAGGGCTTAATGTGCAAATAATGGACATGAATAAAAGAGAGTTACCTTTAATTTTTAAATATATCACAAATCCTACACACATACCATACTACATGAAAACAGTGACTTCTATTAAATCAAAGCGAAAATATTATGGATATATTTTGTTTAGTTACATAAAACATGTTAGATAGGTACAAAATAGGTGAAGGAACTTTCTCTACTGTTCCTTTACATATTCGCGCTAAAAAGGATGAAACAAATAAAAAGTCGTTGTATCTGTCGTGTAAAAATGTTACTGTACTGTAGCATTTGCCTAAGCATGAATTACTACATTGAACATTTCCACTACTCTCTTGCTATTTTTTTCTTGGATAAAATGAGAAACATACACTCAGCTATGTATAGTAGCGCATCAGAATGTTTTATGTAGTAGGTGGTTGTGCAGGCCACTGAAAAATTTGTTCCTGTCTTTTGTCCCTTCACTTCCTCTTGTTCAACTAATGCTACAACACAACCTTTTCTTTCTTTTTCTGCTTCATTTGAATATTGTATGTTAGTTATGCTTATTCCAGGCTTCTTTTTTATTCAAAGGATGTGTCACGCCGATTTGTATGGAAAAATGGAAAGAACAAGACAGTTTTGTAAGAGGTTTATAAAGTGCGTTGCACTCTCCAAACTGACTGCTGAACCATTGGACCGAAAATTGTGAAGAATATCCAGAAAACTTGAAATATAACTGTTATTCCATTATATTCTCTGTATAGATTACATATAACGTTTATGAACTTCTTTTTTTGGTTGGAAATACCTTATTTCTTAATAAAAATAAAAATATTCACTACATATGAATACATCGAAATACAAACACGTTTCAGATGGGCAGCAAAAGAGTTTAGTTAGTAGACGCTGTCGTCCCAAAAGAATTCACTTCCTTTCACTCCATTTCCCACTCTCCATTACTTTCACTAGAAAAATATACAACTGCGTAATTCTAGGCCCGTTCATGCCCATCTCGTCTCGGTTTTCTTTCTGGGTCGTCCAGAAAATGGAAAATTTGGAGCTCTACCGCTCAAAACAAAAGAAAACTTTTAGTCTTGTACCGATTCTCTCCCACGCCTATAGTATCAAACTATCTTGCATTAAAATAGCAAAAAAAAATGTATAAAAGAGGGTTACATTACGGATGTACCCTTTCTTCCATTTTATTAGTGGTGGTGGTCCTAACGCTTTTTTGTATATTTCCAAGAAAATACAGTTTGCAGTAAGAATTTCTTTTTTATTTAAAAATCCATTTCATCAAAGCAATTCATAAAAGCGTAGATGTATTTCTCATAACTCGCTGGCTATATATATATTTTTAAATAAGCCAAAAGCCTCTTTACCACAAGACAAGTCAAGAAACATTTTTTAATATTAGCTTGTTAAATTACAAAAACTTTTCCCAGTGGCATTACTGCGTTGTTCCCACAATATTTTCTGGCCCGTACATCATCATTTTAAAAAGATAAAATATAAGTAGACGCTTGAAAAATGTCCTCTGGGTTGTATTTCAGCTAATTTCAAATTGTCATCATTAGAAACAACTTCATTTAAAAATGTAAAATGCTGCAACACGGTTAGGTCAGGCTTATGTACTTTTCGGGGTAAACATTTGAGAGCGGAGACTGGAAAAAATCAAGACAAGTAAAAAAAATAAAGATAAAAAGTGTGAGAAAGTCAAACTCCCACCAACGACACATCAAACACGACTGTGTGAAAGCTCATTTTACTCCTTGTACTGTAGACAGAGTAGTGCAAGTCTTTTGTGTTTTCCTCCTTGTATTCATTTCTAGTTCTCTGCTAGGAACAAATTTTTTATTGTCCGTTTTGCTCCATTTATTTTTCCTTGTTATCTTCGTCATCATTATTACGATCACATCAGCACTGCAGAGTAGCAAGCGACATGACAATGCACAAAAGTTTTTAAAAAAAAGTGCGGACGTGGTTGAGTTGTTACTTTTGCTACAAACATGAAAAGGAGAAAAGACAATGTAACTAATTTAACTTAACGTGTGCCCATCTAATCTCATTAGGAAATGTGTAATTAAGTGCTTTCCTGATGTTCCTTTCTTCTAATGTAGAAGTAGCAAGTGGCAAATAGTTGAAATGAATAAACATGTAGAAAATGAACCAATGATCATCATCAAGAACAACGACATCATTGTCACTTTAGATAATTTAATTATCATGCTATCAAAATGGGAGGAAGCAGAAATTAAGCAGAAGGGAAAGTAGGAGTCAAGGCAAAATGTGGAATAGAGGATACCTTCCTGTGAGACGTTGCACACTGCACCACGCGTTTAATCAAGTATTTTCTGATAAGGCACAATTTTGTTCAGCAACGCTGCATAATATTATTTATGAGACAAACTGAAAGTATCTTAACGTACATATTTGAAACTGCAAGTATTATGATCGTTATCAATTTTCTTGGGAGTTGCATCTTGTAATGTGTTATCATTTTTAACTTTTCATCTCCGTCCTGGAAAGTTATAGCATAGCCTTGTGCAGTACCAGAAAAGTTGCAACACCATGCATTGTGGTTGAGAAGACTTATTACTTATTGCCAACATTGCAGCCGGAGAGCTAGTAGGGCACAAACTTTTTTTTGCCCTGGTTAATTAATTAGGTAGAAACTGGTAGATATTGTGGCAACTGTGCTCATTGTTATCATGTCTGTTACGTATGAGTTTTTCACAGTAATCACACGTAACGTAAGTATTGTTGTCAACAAAACCGTTCCAGAAATATCTAGGACAATTATTGTGCACAATTAATCAGTGTCGGGAATAATTTCAACAGTAATTTAATTTAACTTACAAAGCATAAAATCGACAGCGTGTTTCAATTTCCTTTCAGAAATTTCGTCATCAATACAAAAAGGGCTCATCTAAAAAACCGCACCACATGATCAAGCAGTTCTTGTTGGATAATGATGTAAATAGCAGCATAGCTTTGGTTCATAAGTTGTTTTGAAATCATCCATTGAAAATTTTTGGAAGTGCGTTTTCGTGCGCAGCAAGTGTAGTTGGATCACACAAAATTTATGGCAACCACAAAAGTTCAAATAAAGTACGTAAACGCTTCTCCGTAACGTCATTTGGTAGGCTATGCGATAATGAGAAACCTTAAAAGTAGCAAACGTTACGCTGAAAATTTATTTGAAACGGTATTTTCCTTGTGATATTATTGACGAATGAAATCGTTAAAAATTAGGTCGAGTGTTTGAAAATAGCTTGGAAATCTGTGAACAAGTTCATAAAAATAAGTAGGCATAAAAAACTTGCCCTTCATATCGTGCTATTTAAGTCAACAAGGAAAAGGTATATAAAATTGTGAAATGTGCAGTTGAGCTCTACACAGTGAGATTCTTGGACAAACAACAATGGTAGTGTGTAGAGCTGACATGGTGGGGATCATGACACGTGGTGACATGGCAGAGGTTTGGGTTTGATTGTGATTCTCCCGTACTAGAATCAATTCACAAAGAGAAAGAGTGCTAATGAGACCCCTCTCTTGTGGTATTTGGTGTTATTGATTTTGACACAAAAGGGGAGAGTACAACAGACAGATAGACTAGGACAAAAACGACTCGTTTCTGCCTCATATGATACCTCAGGCGTTACTACAAACAAAGTTGCCACTTCCAAGTCACAGCCAATTTATGACCGCTAATCACACGCAGAGTATAATTAAAAATCACAGTAACAGAAAAACACATATTTCTACAAATATTATATTACTAAAAGGATATTCAACTCCATCTTTTGACTCTATCGCAATCACAATGTTAGTATATATTTCTAAACATTCATGTCATCACACTTTTCACAAGCACGGTACAAATGACAAAATTATCCCAACGACACGATTAATGTTACTTTTGATACTTAACGCGTTTTTTCACTCATTTAATTTTTTTCTCTTTTTTTCTCATTTCAGGCGAAAATCCAGCAGCCATGCAACACGGAAGCCACTCAACTACATGTGTCCCTTGTCCACCTCTGTGGTTTCTCTCTTTCCTTCTCAGTCTTGCGTTACAAACATTTTATCTTCGTTTTCTGTCACGCAATGTCGATCATAATCACCACCATCATCACAGCAACAACAACCTGTCGCACAACCCACAACGGCAACAGTATGATGAACGCCAAGAAACAGGCGACAATAATAACACCACTACCACCATTCAACAGAGTCATCCCGCCCATCATCATCTTCATTATCAGCAGCCACACAACATCAACAACCAACATCATAATCATCATCATGAACACAATAACCATAATAATCAAACTGATAGTAATCATCAGCAGCAGAACATTAGCTTTTCTCCTTGCTTGTCCCTTCTTCCTGTTCAAGAATCCTCGAAAGTGACGACGATAAACCATCATGCTCTCGCCATGATTCAGCCAATTGGCTTCTGCAGCAGCAGTAGACATAGAAGGAAATGTCAAGCTGGTGTTCTCAGGTGAATTTCTTAAGGGTAGGTCATATGCTATATAAAAAATGTATGATTACTTTTACAATGTAGCTTACTAAAAACAAAAACGCATATGATACAATGTTATTTATGTATTCCTATCTATATAATTAATACATGTAGAATATGTGTATACGAGAGACTGATCAAAAAATAACCAAAATTAATTTCGTTTTGTTTTCCTGAAAATTCACATCGTTCATAATGATATTGATAAAACAGAGTGAAATTCATGCATTCATTTTTTAATTTGATACTGTTGATAAACGGTAATTGTGTGTCTGATTGATACTGTGAAAATTGACACCTTGCACAAAACAGAATGAAGGAAAATGACGTTGCTCTCCTTCTTCTCTTTCTGGTTGTTATCATAAAATGTACTTGTTACTGTTGAGGTGGGTCTTGCGAAAGCTCCTGTGATGGTTTCAATATGCAAAAAAAATTAAACCGCATAACAAGCTTTAGGTAATTCTGTAGAACTGTAGGTGTAGGAGTAGGAGAACAAAATGGAAGTCATTTGCATTTATACGAAATAATAGGTCGTTGTTGGTGAGTTATATATGAGCATATAGTACTTGGCATAATAAATCACAAAAAAAAACTTCGAGCTGGTACGTATTTGATCTTTTCTTGTATTAATTATAATTATGTGTAATATTTACATACATACATAAACGCACACATAACTAATAATAATACAAGATATAAGCTGTTTATATAGCCTATTATGAGGATAATTAAGTATAGTACCGTTATTAGAAATACAATGTAATAATACGGTTTGTTGGGTGAGAAGCCACAGGTGCAGCAGATGTTACCGTCAATGAGATTTTCCACTGTATAGAGAAAATTGTACATACATAAGTGCAAATTTTTAACTAGGTTATAGATCCGTATGAAAATTTTTACGTTTTCACTTCATTTCTTCAGGGTTTATAGTTTTGTATGAGGGAAGATACTATTCATTTTTAATGTAAGCTGATAGGCTGACAGGTGTAAAGTCATTTGAAAGGTAAAATAATAAGTTTACATTTGAATGACTTGAAATGGTAAAATGAAAGTGAAAACTATTGTGACAACAAAGCCGCGGAATCGTTTCCTCTACAGAAAACTGGGGAGGGAGATTTTTAACTTGGCTTTCTCCATGCATTAATATTTTATTAAATCTTTTAATAGTATTAATGAGATGTGTAAAGTGTAAATATGCGATGCATGATAATGTATTAAACATCTAGAATTGCCCCATTAAAAGAATTTTTCTCGAAAAAAAACCGGAGCTTGCTAGCATTCACAATCTTCATTGTTTTTCTGCTAAATATTAAAAGAAAAGTAAAAAATTAATATTATCTACCAACGCGAAAATAAACCCTATATTTTAATATTTTATCTTTGTTAAATACTTCTAGAAGGGTGAAAGGTTACTGTTTAAAAGGAATATTAAGATAAAAGCTTTTAAGTGACAAAGTAGATCACTCGTCTGCAGATGTAACTAACTTTTCAGTAAACATCCGGGCAGAGAGAATGTGACAAAATACTCAATTTTGCAATGTACATACATTTTTAATAATTTAAGTTACATTAAGTACTTAAAAATTAATATGGTTAAATTGTGCAATTATCACCAACCGAACACACATCAAACAGTCATCATTTATGAGATGTGCATGTTCCTGGTAACCATCAACAAACAGACTTGTGCAATGTGGGATTCGTTATATGCACTAATTCATTAATTTCGCATGGCCTTGGTTAGAAAACTGGAATGTTATAATATGTAGTATTCACGTTGATTCCAAATATGTGCAGGTATAGCAGCCCAAGCTGCGAGTAAAACTCCCAAAGGGTTTACTCGGAAATTCATATGAAAAACCATTTTCATTTCTCTACTTACAAATCATAAAATAATATGGAAAATCAACATAAATTCGAAATTACTCTCTTGTAACAACTTCTGTGTACATTCACTGTACCAGAAATATTATAAGCATCAAATGTTGTCCTTATCATTATATTTTTTCTCTTGTATGATTATTGGAGCAAAAAGCAGCAAGATAGCGTATGTGAGAAGAGGCCGAGGAAAAAATGCATTTTTTGACATTTGGTATACTAGTAAACGTGACAATGGCAAATATATTTATCCCTGAACTAAAACCAAAGTATTCATTTCCATCTCCAATCTATCATGATTGAAACAATAAAGAGCTCACTCGTGTAGAAAATACGTAGTAAAATTAATGTGAAAGTTCATTTTTACTATTTTATTATGTTTTAACCTCATATCTAAAAAAATAAAGTATGTACATATATTCACAGTGAAACAAAACCCACACTTTATTTTTTTCCATTTTTTTTTCCAGAACAGAATTAGCTAGTCCGGTAACGTTGCTCAAGAGTACCTATTAAAATGGTTTATGAGAAAGCAAGCAAAATTCAAGATGATGAAATTCTCATACCTACACAATCAACCGTACGAACCATGAACAAATTATTTCCATTCTAGTCATTTTTGTAAAAACAAGTAAATCAACAAACTTAAAACATTGAAAAAGAAGTAGGAGAAATTTATTTATTTATTACAAGATAAAAAGCAAACGTTGATTTTTTCCTTGGAAGAAACATCTTTATTCACAACACTCCAAAATAACGGTATCTTCTCGGTCTTGTTAGTCACTTATGTGTAGTTTCTCTTTTCCTTTTACTTCATGTTCTTATTTTCTCTTCTTCACCCCTTCCCTGTAACAAATGTGAAGTCAAGTCTGGGAAAATTCCTTGAACCCTTCTTTTCTTTCCCTCCTCCACTTTCTCAAACTATATGCACTTGAGAAACTACAGAGAAACTGAATTTTTAGATTTATTTGTGCTGACAGTATTTTATAGCAAGCAAACCAGGAAAGAAATGCAGTACAACACAGACTTTCTTAATTAGTAGTTTTCTTGACTATAACGTTCACTCTTATAGGGTCATCTTTTAAGAATATCAAATGAATACGCAATCTAACAAAATTGTAGCGTGCTCGATTATATATTGCTGAGAAATACGACTTCATAACGTTAAAGGAAAAAACTAAACGGAAAATGTTTGCCACGCGCTATCAATGATCAAGGACACTAGAAATATGGGAATGGAGGTAGGTCTGTGTAGTAGATAGGGGTAGGATGAGGGTGGATGGGTTCAAATGAAATGTATAATTTGTAAAGTTGCTGCTATCCAAAAATCGTCTGAAATCCTAATTTACACATGCAAAGTGCTCAATGAACACTAATTCATTTTTTTTCCTCTTTATGTGATTGGTATTAGTCGGAGTGCTTAAATTGTTAACTTCATTTTTGTTTAGATGCTTCGCTATGATTAAGCTACATATTTGTTAATGAATTTCGTGCTTGTTAATTTACACGCGGAAGTGGGAAAGCAAAGTAAAAGTAAAGCAAAGTTAATTACATATAAAACATAAATATTATACCATAAGCATATTCTCAGCTCTATCGTCTATAGTCTTTTTCTTTGGTTTTCTTGATGATGAATTCCAGTTACCATATTATTCATACTGTTTTGCTTGTTATTCACTCTTTTACTAATTTTTCAATTTCCCATCATTGCACAAGAATAACAGCAAGAACATTCCTGAGAAAGTTGTTTGGAATGTGAGAATTTTGGTGAAAGGAGCAAAGATTAAAGCATAACGTTTTATGTAAACACTTAGGTATACTTTTTATACTAAAACATGCAATTAACTAATACGGGTAGTTCTACAAAGGAAAAGGATCATAATCATGATGATAAAGCTGATATTCCAGCTGAAAATTTGTTTTCCACTTTTTCTCATTTATTGATCATGTACACACTCATATAGCTTGTAAGAAGCAGATGAAGAGTAATTAGTAATTAGCAGTTGTGCAAATGAATTTAAGCTGAGGGGATATAATTTGAAATATAATCTCAATATATAATCATGTTTTATATATATATTACTGGTTACGTGTATAATGTTTTCGTGTGAAATTAGCGGAAAGTCACTTTCCCCTTTTCATCGGATAAATATTAAGGTAATAAATCATGTTTTGTTGGTGTTGGTGGAAATGCGATACTTCTGCTACTCCTAAATAACTTTTTATGTGCGAATGCGAGTGTAAAAGTGAATAAGGGCAAAAAGTGACTGCGTAAATAAAGCGTAGACTTAATTGGTAAAATGTAAACAATCTCTATACAGTGCTAAAAATATATTTTAAGAACAAAGTTATGTTTTGTAGTAAAGAAAACGTGCAACGGGACTTTTTGTATTTACTCGCTAATCTGATCTTTTAAAGGGGTTGTAAATATGGAAAAAGGAAGCTTCTCAAGGTGAAACTATTTAATTAAGGTATTTATGTAGATGTACATACAACAGTACGTTAACGTTACGTTTGTTTGTTTAGCTTTCCAAGTGCAACAAAACGTTGGTAAGGTACACATTTTATGTAAGGTCTGTAAATAATACGTGTGAGTTATGTATTTGCTGGAGGAAGTACAGTGTTCATATTTAGGTAAGTTTTGTGTACATTAAAAGTATTAAATATCTTGCTGAAGGGTTCGCTGATACAATAAGTGATGAATTCAAATATGAAATGTATAAACTTGTTATGCCTGGAGTTTGTTATGTGGTTGATTATGTACAAGGTTTTTATATAAAGCACCTTTCGATTATAAAATACAATGGAAGGTAAATCATAGCCATTATTGGAAAATGATATTTGTAATATATGCATACAGTGTAAATTGAAAGCCTACCAATTTAGCATGTAATATTTCATGAAGTAAGTATGAAGTTTGCATTTGTAAAGATAAGGTATATACACAGTAATTTTTATTGCATTTTGCGACAAAAGAACTTTGCATTGATTTAAAAGTGTAATTTGATAGGTACATTTAAAACGGAACCTCCCAGCTTAATAGTCCATAATGTATTACATGAAATATATTACGTAGGTAGGTAGGTAGATCAGAATAAGCTATATAATTTATTGAGAACAGGGTGTGCGTTCCATACAAAATATCCGGAGAAGTTGGTTCCTTTTTCGGAATGTATGAAAACTGAATACGGCCAAAAAGGTGGAATATGATGTAAATGGTAAAAGGGTAGTCTTTAGGATTTATTATTCGTGAAATCAATATATTATATACCGTACTGGTGTACCCTGATGAATACAGTCCATTTTTATTACTAAAAGTACGCAGTTAGCAAGATTTTTACAGGTAAGGGAAAAATGTAAGTCAGTGGGTTGTTGTCGATATGATATAGTTGTAATTTATAATATAAATTTGAGCGGATGTAGAGGTATAATCTTAACGAGAAAAATAAATTAAGCGTTTTGAAAAAAGTCACGTATAAAATGAGTCTTGAACGAGTATTTCATCAAGAGAGGCACCCTGTATTGTATTAAAAGCGTAATTTCTACAGTATTAATATTTACCGGTAATATAAAAGTATGTGTATTTAATTTACAGTATCACTAATAAGGTATAACACATAAGTTTAAGTATCAGGCATAATGCAAAAGCTGGTTGAGGTACTCAACTCGTAGCAGTAGAAAATAGGTAAACACTTGAAAATGGCGAACGAATCTAGACAAAAAATTATGGAGATAATCTTCGAGCATACAAAACTAATTGGATTGGAAAGATCTGTAATCTGTGTAAGACGGAGAAAATTTTTGTATACAAATAAACTTATGTACAGAAAAATTTGCTTTACAGAAAACAAAAAAAGCAACAAAAGTTGTTTGTGAAAAAATAAAATAAAAATATGTAGAGAAGAAAAAAATAATGTAGAACATAATATCTAATAATAATAAATATGAAATTTTAAACTTAACTTATTTCAACTTCAACATATTATATAAATCCTGTAAGTAAAGAGTAATTAAAACAGGTTTTATTAATTTTGGTCAAAGGATTTTAGAATTTGTCAAACTTCTTTAATAACTTAATTTCCAAAAAAAATTGTTAATATATTTCATTTGGTTCAAAATTTAATTTTAATGTATTTCTCGACAAATATATACATATTTTATAATCCATATTCTTGGTAAAAAGTAATACAAAAAATGTAATTTTTATTGTGCAGTGAAGGAATGTAAACAGGTCGTTTGTATGTCGTGTACACACATTTCTCTCTTTTCCCCCAGAATGAATGTAATGTACATAAACAATATAAACATTACCTACACATATAAAATATACATAAATACTTAAATGATCAATGTATAAAGCATTATTGTATAAGAAACTGATATGAAATATTAAAACTGTAAGAATATTTGTTGAGCTAAAAAAATCTCATAAAAATGATGAATCTTCTTTTCCGGAACAATACACGCATAGCTAACTTTAATTGTATTGCATAACAACTTTTTCCCCCTGTAATAACTTTGCGTTCTTGGATTTGTTTGCAGCTTGTTTACAGAATTCACTATCTTTTTGTACCCAGAATTTGAACATTTCATTGACCCCACTTGGATTTGCTGCCTGACTGGAGATATACTTCGTACTTGCAACATATCTCAAAAATTTCTCATTGTAATTGCATAATCAACCCACGGCATCCAAAGCTATGGGATCCTCCCGGCAGCTTTACGTTTCGTCATTCTTCCGTTTTATTTATTTCCGTACATCATACGTCGTAGTTCTGTAAAAAGCTTTGAAAGTGTGTGATGTATCCTGATTCCTGAAGGCTGGAACGGAGAACACCCATATAATAACCTACACTATATACACGTCGGTGTAACAAAGGTGACCCTTTTACCTTTTTTAAAGCACACGAGAAGGATTAGAAGAAACCCAACGTGTACACATACGATACACATAATCTATTGTTTTGCCAAGAGAAAGCATTATGATAATGGTGGAAAATCTCCAGCTGTTTAATTATTTATCGAGCTTTACATATACAACCACTACCCCCATTTTACTTACGACCCTGCTATCTACAAGCAATCGTACACCGAATTTCGTCTTTGTCGCTGACTTGTCGACATTATACACCATACTGGGTGGCTGACAGGGCAGACCAACATTTATTGTTATTATTCTCTGAGAAAAGGAACAACCACAAAAGAGAAAAGGTGTATGTATGTACAAAAAGAGAGTGCAAATACATTCACAATAGAATAGACGAGGCTACTGTTTTGCTGACGATGACGACGATGATATCACAAAGAAACGAACGATTTTGCTCCTTATTGTTATTCTCACACTGTATGTATGAAACAACACACACACACACACTCAAACGAGTAGTAACAAAGAAAGAAAACTGTTTGAAGGAACCACATGCCTCCACCTCCACTAAAACCCAACATGCCGCACCACTGCAACACTAGCAGTTATACCACTACCTCCACCCTAGGATTCGAGGAATAAAGATGATTCAAACAAAACAGGAAGTTAAAGTAGGCAAAGAAAGAAAAAGGATATGCATAATAAAAGGAGAAAAAGAAAAGGGAAAGTGGTATGGCCATAAAATGGGGAACACCCAACAAGAGAAATTATTATGACTACCTATACAACCTATGCAGATTTTAGGATTTTGCGGTTTCTCATCTTCCAATCTACCTATATTCGTATGTATAGTATGCATATTTGTTGGCTGCTGTTTCGAATTCCGTGTTGGCGTTTAGCAAAGTTAGCTTCCACTTCTACCTCCATGTATTCCTATTTTTTTCACTCATTTTTGTGGTTTTTGTGGAGAAAGTGAGAAGGAGAGAGAGGAAACAACAAACAACATCTGCAAAACCTAATATTATTGAGTATTAAGGAAGGTGGAACATGAGGAGAAAGATAGAGAAAATTGATATGAGTAAAAAGTGCAGTGTTTTCCAAGTCATAATGATGATATGTCGATCATATGCTTATGTATGTATGTGCGGTGGTGCGGGTTGGCATTTCCTGACTCTTTTTCCTCTTATCTTTCATTGTGTATTCGATGCAGGCTACCACACGTTCCAATTTTAAGGGCATCACCATCACCAACTTTACCTTCACTTTACTTGAATTCCGTCCTAATATCCGTCCTTACCCATCATTATTGCAGCCGTGAAATCTGACAGCTGTAGCTCAGAAGAAAGGAATCTCTTCGATCTCCACCTCTCACTTGTTCACACTTTTGCCTTTCCACTCTGATTTTTTCTGCTGATAGTAAACCTGATGGTATTGGTATATCAGAACAGTGTAGTAGTCCCACTATTGAAAGTCATCTATTTCCTTTGTTCTCGTATTGCTCGAGTTTTGTTCAAAACGTCGAATGGAAAACAGATTTTGGTCAGTAGAAGCAGCAATGCTGTGCTGATATGTTTTTAAGACCGTCATGTTTTGCTCCAGTTATTTTTTGCAGGATCAATTGATTCAGCACCTTTTAAACAGCCC
>JAQFZH010000768.1:0-27565 GCA_034695485.1 Entomobrya nivalis
TCTACCACTGAGCTAAAGCGACTCCTTCCTGCAATGACACTCAATGTGCTAGTATGTCCTGACACATACTACCACAAATTCAACCTCACAAATAACAATTCTGAGTAAAATAAGATTTTGTTAAATATATGGATTGTTGACTCACAGCAAATGTTTCAAATTTTATTCATTTAAGCTAATAAAAGACGTTGATTTGCCGAGAAAACCATATGGGCAGTGCTTGGCACGTGTGGCCATTTATTGCGTCAAAAATCTAAAACAAACTTTATAACAAAATGGTGTAATTCTACTTAAACAAGTAACCCGTGGAACTCTAAGACTATATTTTCTTGTAGATATTCTGATGAAATAAATGATTTCAGAAGTTACATTTATGTATGATAATTGTTAATGCTAGGATTTGCCTGGGCAATTTAAAGACTTAAGACATTTTTCGTTAAAGAGAAAACATCAACTCAATGATTAAATCCACTAAAATTTTGAATTTGCTTGAACATGTTTGCTATGCTCTGTATCATATTTCAGTCTGGCTGTGAGTCTATAATCTAACCATTTAAATCCTGAAAAGGCGTTGCTGCTAAGAAAACAAAGTTATTACGTAAATCTAGTATTGCCAAAAACATGTCAAAAACAAGAGGATCTTATGACAATATATGGTTAGTTTTAAAGAATATAAAATCCTATTTCTCCTCATCAGATAATGTGTGTATATTAATTTTGTTTAAATAAACGTTATAGAGAGGCATGTTGGGAATTTTTAATAGGTTTTAGTCAAATTCAAAGCTTAACATCTTAGATAATTCAAATACAAACGTTTTTGATTTAATATATTATTGGTATAAAGCATAGGTGTGTATATTAAACATTTATTCAAAGCAATGCCACTCATTTTTAAAGACAATAATTGTTTTGTTAAGCATAAGTAACATGTTAAAATTGTATTAAAGCCTAAGTCAAGCTTACAACTATGGTATACCTTAACAAACCAGATATATTTTAGATTCCACACTTATATTTTCAATATCAGTAGCATCGCTTACATTTGGTTTGCAAATATAATTCTGCTATTTCTAGATATTTAACTGGTCCTGTTTTTCGACCACATGTAGCCTATACAAAAATTATATTTGCTTACATTTACAGAAAGTGCAAAATAAGTACTGCTTTATTACGGTAAAATTTCGTGACAACTTATTTTTATTAATTACATAAGTAACAAAACATTAATTGTTAATTGGTTTGCATAGTTTGCGATATTCAACGGAGTTGTTGCATCAATATAATTGTCAATACCAAATTTTTGCTTAACCATCCAACAGCTTTTATAGATCTTTCGTTTTAAACCTACCTGTTTTCGTGCACAAGTTGTGTTATAACTGCTGACCTGCACAACTAGATTAGTCCGTAGTTGATGAAACGTTTCCTTAGATGCTTTAAGCAGACTTGCCAATTGTGTTGTAATGAAAGATTGTGCACATGCAGCAAATACCCCTGTACATCCAAAGAATATTGAAATGTATACTTCCTCTTTATCCCGCATAGACAAAATTGTTGTTGTGATACAAAATGATTAAAGTAATGTAGTCGCTGCTAACAACTTGAGTATAAGCCAACCCTTTAATATTCCATTCATCATATTGGATAGTAGTTGAATTTGTCTGTACACCAGTCCAGACTGAAACGCTTGATTCGACATTGTCTTGACATTTCTGTACCTATACATTTACATAATAAATAAATATAAATGTCATTAAATGCGTATATTTATATGGAAAAACCGATAATGCAAAAAATGACTTACAATTCGATACATTCCCTCATCGTAAAGACGCAGAATTCGAATATTATAGCTCCCAATAAAAGTGCCGTGTTGATCAAACCAAAGGTCACCATCCAAATATTGAAGGACATCACAAGAAGCTTGATTCCAATGTTGACCCAAGCTATTTGCATCATATTTGAATTGCATTCCGGAATCAACCAGTAGCCAAGCAGGGATGGTCTGCAGCAATAGCAATTAAACCAATGCACAACCGTAGGAAACGCTAGCGAAATACCATAACCAGCACCTACCAAACCGTAAATGCATATTAACGAAAACTTCTCAATGGAACTAGACGTCCGATTTTTTCTGCTGTTTTGTTCGATGTGGGTTTTTTCGAAATCCAGTACACCGTTGACATATGCACATATTAATTCTGCTTTGCTATTACACGAACGCAGTGTAATGTGTGTTGCTGCATTCACAAGAAGCCCGACTTGATAAAGAAACAATGCTGCTCGAGATAATTTAAGATTTTCTGGTTTGGTTCCAAATGTGCAGACGCATTGCATGCTATATATTAGTATTGCAGCTAAATGCAGACGTAGTAGATGACGTCTATGAAATTTCCTTTGATGGCTCTCAACGCAATCAAGTTTTTGCAACGTTGAATTCCAACGACAGGGCACTGCATTTAGGATTTCGTTTAGTCGCACAATATTTGAGAATAGTTTTATATGCTGGATGATCATTTTGAAAGGTAGTATCAATCAAGAAAGAGTTCCTCTCAAGGTGAAATGGGCATCGAATCTGCACTTTCTTTCAGTTACTGCAAATCTTTTTTACGCAGTTTTTTGTTAGCTTTATGTAAGGTTCGAAATCATTTATCCACTTGAAATTTTACTGCGCCGTCTCTGAAAATCTTGATTTCAAAATGTATATTGATCTTACTGGTTTGATTAAATTACTCAAAAACCACATTTGTGGTTTTCCTTTTCTAGTTGTTCTCCTCACAATTCGATTCTAGTCGAAAATGGTTCATCTGATATAAACTTCAAGTATTAAAAATTAAATTGTTTACTTTCGCGTTTATTTCGCAGCGGTTATTTAGCAGCATTATATATCAGATTATTTTGACAGTTTGATTGACAAGCCAAAATCTTTATATTAAGTTTAAATATTCTACTTTGATATTTGAATAGCATTACGAATTTAGTTTACACTGAGGCTTACAGTTAATAAAGTATTTAGCTTGTAACTTGTCAAGTCAGTTTATTTGCAAGTTGATATACTAATAAACCTAATGTTAAACTGCGGTTATTTGATATGTTCGAGTGGTATATTTTAGGCTAAAATTATTATTATCTTATTATTTAAACAACGAAAAATAAATAACCGTTCTCTACCTGGTTTTTACAAAACGTTTATGTGATAGTGATGAGACAAAATAATTTGCGTATTTAGTTAGTGATAATTTTTTGATATAGAACATATGTGGGCATATATTAAAATACTTGGTTTATTAAATCATTGAAACCTATACAAAAATTACGCCTTTGGGTTAAATATAAGTAAACACTTGATAAAATTTTATATAGACCCTTACCAATGTTAAAGCTAATGTATATCTAAATAAATAAATCAGCTATAGTTTTGGTTCCAGCATTTTAATATTCATGATCAGTAGCATCGCATACATTTAGTGGAGCATATTTTTCTACTATTTCTGGATATTTAACTGGTCCCGTAAACGCTATTCCACTATTACTCATAAAATAATATCGTTTTTCTCTTGTATACTTTCCAAGAACTACCTCGTTCAGTTAAACTTATTTTCCCAAATTTAAGATATGTGATTGACTTTTAAATGTATCCTTATATTTTTTATTAAAACTAAAATTATATGACTGCATGTTAGCGTCCTACAGATAAGGGTAACTATATTAGCAACAGAAAATTAATTGTTAAATTATTCGTATTGTTAGCAATATTTAATGGAGTGAGTGCTTCGACATAATTGTCAATACCAAACTCTTGCTTGATCATCCAACAGCTTTTATAAATCCTTCGTTTTAATCTTACCTCTTTTCTGGCATAGGGTGAGGTATAATTGCTTATCAGCACATCCAGATTATTTCGTAGATGACGAAAAGTTTCCTTAGACGCTTCAAACAGATTTGCCATTTGTTTCGTATTGAAAGATTGTGAAATAGCAGCAAATACTCCAGTAAATCCAAAGAATATTGAAATGTATATTTCCTCTTTATCCCTTATAGATAAAATTGCAGTTTTTACACAAAATGGTTGAAGTAAAGTAGTAGCTGCTAACAACTTGAACATAGGCCAACCCTTTAAAATTTCATTCATCATAATGGATAGTAGTTGAATTTCCCTGTACATCAGCTCAGATTGAAAGGTTTGCTCTTGCAGTGTCTCAACATTTTTATATCTATAAAGTTGCAAAAAACACATAATTAAAGAAAATATACTTACATATCACTAAAAATATAGCAAAAGAGACTTACAATTCAACACATTTCCTCATTGTAAAGACGCAAAATACAAATATTATAGCTCCCAATAGAAATGCAGTGTTGATCAAGCCAAATGCCACCATCCATATGTTAAAGCAGATCACAGTAAACCTAATTACTAGGTTTACCCAAGCCATATGTATCAAATTTGGATTGTCGTGTAAATGTAATGTGTGTTGTCGTATACAGAAGTAGCCCGACTTGATACAAAAACAATTCTGCTCGAGTTAATTGAAGATATTTTTGTTTGGTTCCAAATGTGTACACGCTCTGTATGTAATAAATTAGTATTACAATGAAATGCAAGTTTAAACTATAACGTCTTTGAATGCTCCTTTTTTGGGCTTTCCACGCAATCAAGTTTATGCAACGTTGTATTCCAACGACAAGGTACTGCATTTAGGATTTCGTTTAGACGAAGAATATTTGAGAAAAGTTTTAAATGCTGGATGATCATTTTTGCAGGGAATATTGAGATAGTTCCTTACAAGTTGAAGTATGCGTCGAATCTGCCGAAGATACTGCAAGTGGTTTTTACGTTTTATAGTTAGCTTTATATATTGTCTTCATATTCACTTGTTTACTTGAAATTTTAAATGCGTCATGTCTGAAAGTCGTTAACAGTTTACTTCTAAACATCTAAAGATGCAATGTTTTGATTGCATTACCCAAAAAAACATTTGTAGTTGTAATTTTCGATGTGAGGTTCTCTTTCAATTTGAAATTGGTTTATCAAATGTAAATTACAAACATTCAAATTAAACTTTGTTTCCGCGTTTATTTTGCAGCAGTTCTCTCCTCGAACGTCAGATGATATTGACAATTTGATTGACAACCTAAAATAATCTCTTAGTTTAATTTAGGTTAAATTCAATTTTGCACGGTAAACCACACAATAAACTTCATATGTATTGAAGATTTTCTACTTATTTGTTTTTGCACAAAGCTTGATGTGGACATAATTTTCTTTGAAATGATTGACAACTGAATTTTTGGCTAAAATTGATTATCTTGATATATGTCACGAAAAACAATTACAGCTCCTCACCAATCATAACAACCAATTTCGTCAATATACTAAAGAATTAAATTGAGTTTTTCAAATATAAGTCTACATATTGTGGAGCTGACGTTTTGATTTCAAAAAACAGATTGGATGCTCGCAATAAATTTCTGGTGTGTGGAATGAATACAAAGTAATGTAATACGAAAACAGAAAGACTTTACTAACGAATAGAAATAAATAGAGAGAATATAGCAAAAAGCCATACTGAGAAGGATTTCAAGATGTAGCTCATATGTTTAAATCTTCAGTATGTAGCAAATAGTAGTATGTTTTACTGGCCACACAGTTGTAGTTATATTTTTTATTCATATTGCATTCAAGTTTATTATTTTTTTTTAATTGCTAAACATTTATTTAATTTAAAAGTAACAACACAAAATGATATTTGATAAGATCTAATGCTTTTGTACCTTTATATTTGTTTGATTCTATAAGTGCTCAATTATTCATTTTCTTAATATACTGTATTCACTTTATTTGTGTATACAGCATGTTTAATTCCTTACACTTGTCAGGTAATTTAAAGCAAATCTTAACTTTGATTCTGCACTAAAGCACTCATTATATTTAACAGAAGTTGACAAATATAGCATTTATTGTCTTTCGACAAAGTAAGTGGTGAAATCTTTACCATTATTAGTGGCATTGCGTGGTGTGTGACTACATGATCCCAAAAGATAATAGACCGAATATTGTCTTCTTCCTGTTTATTGACCTCTCCGCAGTCGTTATACAAAACGATTGAAGTAGTGTTGTAATAGCAAGCAATTTCAACATAAGTCAACCATTTATGTAATACATCGTTCATCTTATTAGCTAGTAACTGAATTTCCCTGTACATCCGACGTAATAGGTTGGGCGTTTGTGTTTCTAAGGATTTAGCATGATTGTATCTATAAAATTGAAAATCATTTTAGTTATAATAAAAGTCCAAGGTATTAGTAAATGAATATGAAAACGGCTTACAGTTCTCATATTAACGACACACATACATAGTGTACAAAACTGCTCACAACAAAATGTTATGTTATCACACAGAATGACCACATCCATATATTTAACACAATTATTATCAGCTTAAGGATTATGTTTTGGCTGGAAGATCTATACGGGTGATGTGGACAAGTTGTTGATGGAAGATTACGTTACGCAAACGGTTAAAATTGAATCAAACAACAATTTCACACCAAAAAGTGCTATAACCATAGTTATAACATTAAAATACGTGGTGCCTACATTATTGGCATGCATGCAAGTTGTTTGTTTGAACACTACAGTTCATTGAGCTGTATCTTATTGTTTATACAATGACAGTTAGAGATATCTCATCTAAGAACCATGTGTGAATTCGTATTATTTACCAATACAACATATCATTTTGGTTAACGTTATCTGCAATACCTTACAATACATAGATGTAAGAGCTTAAAAATAAGCCGTAATATAAGTATGTAAATAAAAGGACGCAGGGTGAATGAGCTTTGATTATAATTACGTAGCTGAAAGCGAAGCTCAGCCAGTATTGACTTTATCGTGTTTGTTCGTCTGTCCGTCTGGCACGATGACTCAAGAACCCGTTGCCCGATTTGGCTCTAATATGAAATGTAGGTAACAAATGTCAAGGGCAAGAACCCTGTTGATTTTCAGCCCCTTAGGTCAAAGGGCAAGATCGATGATTTTCAATCTGTTCATAGTGTACATTTGAATAGCACAATCGCAATCAATCTTTGAGTTGATTAGGAATCATATGTCACTTTAAGTCAAGGTGACCTCATAGGGTCAGAAATCGGGGTCAAAGTTTGCAACTTCAAACATATGACATGTGACATATCATTCAAAGGCGCTTTTCATCAGCAACAACAGTAACCATAACTAGCGTCGTTATAAGTCACATTGTTTCAGCTACGTCGTGATGATCGCTCTTACAGAGGGTTTTTAAGCTTACAGATCAAGCAAACCATTATCACCATAAGAAGAATATTTTTGCTCAAAAAATATCATTATGCAAACACTTTATATTTTGACAAAATTCAGATAACAAAGATTTGGACATTGCATTACATGAAACCAAGCTCAATGAGATAGTTTTGTGCCAATATGAAATTAAAGCATTTTTTATGGGCTTCATTAAAACGTCGGGTACAGCAGTTTGTTCAATAATACCACAAAATAATCGGTATGAATGTACTTGACATAAAAGTCTTTAAAAAAAATTACTTTCGTCGTTCAAAGAACGCATACTTATACGGTTGTAAAAACTTAAAAAAAAGTTATTAATACAGGGATAAAACTGACAGCTGGATAAAAAAATGGAGACGTGTCAGCGTGAAAAAATAGTTAAAAACCAGGACATACTCATCAAAAACACAGTCTGCACAGAAGTTTTTCTAAGTAAATTTTTGGCAGATGGGATTTTATCCGATGAAGATATTGAGAATATTAAAGTTGAGGTAAGTTTTTATCGTTTACAAAATGCTTTGGTTTTAAAGTAAATAAAGTATTTAATTCTTATGAAAATATAGAAAAGGAAAGGGGGCAAATATCAAGCAACTGCAAAATTTTACGAGATAATTGTTACGCGAAAGGAAGCTTTCAAGTGTTTGCTAGAAGCTCTGAAAGACTCCAGTCAAAGTGGCGCGCTAGTTATTTTAGATGCTAATATTGACAATCAGCAACCCTCCATTGGAAACCCAACCAATACGTGTGATTCTAACATTGCTCTCAGCCAATCGAAAAGAAGAAAATTTAAATGCGTACCAGATTACTTCCCACAATTTTTGACAAGCAAGCAAAGAACTACATTAGTAGTGTATTCTGAGGATTGTGAACTAACTTGCTACCGAATAATAGAAACAACAAAAACTTGCATATTGTTCGAGGAACTTGACGATTTTATAGAGTATTTAGCCCTACCCAATGATCCAATTCCCATTTTAAATTGCGGAGAAAACCTAGAAAATTGCTTAAGACTTACAGATGATATTAAACGAAAGTTTGTATTAGTTGCATACAAATTTCTACCTGATGGTCGTGAAGTCAGTGATGATGTTGCGGATAAAAGGCTCAACAAAGACCACGTGACTTTTTCTAATGAAAACATTAAATGGCCCGATATTGAAGAATCATTTCGATTACAACTTTGTAGACAACTTTCAAATCAGCCCGGTATAAATTTATCCCAAAACGAGATTTTAGAAGCACTACCAGATGCAGATTATAGCACGTTCGTTCGGCTCATAAATGGGCAACATTTAAAAGTATTCAAAAGTTGCTTATCTCACGCAATGCAGAATTACATTCCCAGAAGTTTATCCTCCAGGCGGTTAGTAGGAAGGCAGATCTTTCAGACTAACTTTGAAAACGTGATTATGTTTCAAGGAATACATCAAGAATCCATACGAAATATGGCACACAATCAAGTTGTGATGAACTCCAGCAGCATTATTCAACAGGGGTTTCAATTATTTAGCCAGTTTATTATTTGCAATCATGAAGCCCATTTTGAAAGTATTTGTAAAAACATTAAAAATACATCCGTACACCTACTGGAGTTTGATGGAAATGACTTTATTTGGAAAAAAACATTTGGAAATATTGAGTACATTCAACAGTGTCTTTCAACTAGTCAAACTTCTTTTTCACAAACCAGATTTATAGAAGGCCTAGAAACAGCACAAGATGAAAAAAGTCCAATTTGTATATCCGACACGCCTGGAATGGGCAAATCTGTTCTTTTGGCTAACATTGCTCAGAAACTTGAGCACAAGCTTACAAATAATATGGTGGGTTTTGTTAATTTTTGTGAATTTGTACGTAATGTAAAAGCTAAGCTTCTGAAGGAACAAACACAGAAGATGATAGAAGATATTATCGCTGAAAAGCTTGAAATCGTCAAAACTGAAGTATTTGAAGAGCACGCAATTACTGATATGCATGAAGCCTTTGTTAAAGAGCGTATAACTGTAATGCAACAAGAATCTCGTGCTAAGCTTCTGAAAGAGCAAGCACAAAAACTTCAAGAGGAAATAATCATTAAAACTTTAAGTGAGTTTCTAAGTAACAACAGTATTGGTGCCATGTGCCTTAAGAAAAAAAGGTCTACATTAAAAGAACTCCTATTAGACGGATTTGATGAAATTGACCATACGGACGAAAATTTAGGATACTACCTACTTAAAACTTTACCCAACTTATTTCCTACTGCTAGGCTGTGGATCACGTCCAGACCTCATATGCTCCTTAAGCTGGAAAGAGCACTGGGCGTGTTGGGATTCAATATTTTACCATTTTGTGAAAATGACCAGATAACCTTTTTGACATCATTTTGGAAAAGTGACATGCGAATTGAACTTAACCATGATAAGCTGGTGAATTTTGCGAGACATTGTTTACATATCATTAAAACCAAACTGGATGCTAAAGAACATGACATTGCTGGAGTTCCATTACAGTGTCTCATGATAGCAGAAGTTTTTGAAGATGACGCAAAGACATTTTGTGGTTCAGGTGATGTTTCAATGTATCCGGATCTAGCAATTAGTCATATGATTGATCTGTACGAAAAAATGGTGGCTAAAAAAATCCGAATATATTTTTCTCGGCATCAACCATTTACCCAACCAACCAGAGAAGTTCTTTCGGGAAGTTTTTTAAAATCTTGGTTCAAATTACATGGTTCAACCTTGGCACCTCTAACCAAGCTGGATTTGATTAATGCTCATAAGTTTGAATCTGCTTGTCTTTTATTTACAAAAATTCCCAAACAGTTGAAATCAAGCCTTGGTTCCCAAACGTTATCAGTACAACAAATTGTGAATATTGGCCTGATGGAGCTGAAAAACACACCTGTTCCTTTGTTTGTTCATCGAACAATAGCTGAGTATTTTGTTGCCACTTTATTTATGGATTCCATGAGTAAACAATACAAAAAAACATCACAAAAACTTATCTTTCAAGACATTTTTCGAGTACAAGAGGCCAATATAAGTGTTCACGGTAAATTTAATTTAGAGTGTTTCGAATTCAAAAATTATGTAATATGCTATTTCATTGATGCGTTGTTAGGACGAAATCCGCCTTCGATGAAAATTGGAAACAGAATAGTTTCCAGCATGTCGAGTACAAACCCAATTCAAATTGCTAAAAGTTGTGCGGCAGGAAACTTCCAAAATATTTTTTCTTTTTTATTTAACCAAAAAAGTAGCATTAAAAACCTTTTTGACAAAGAGGTTACAGAAACTTTATTATTTATTACTGCACACCGAGGCTGTGTAGGTATGCTTAGTATAATCAAAGACCTCAGCAATACTAACCTAAACGAAGTTGTTTGTTTTTCGGATTGGACGTTGCTTCATTTTGCTGTCACCAGTGGTAGCTATCAAATGGTGCAATATTTATGTGAAAATGAACACTTTAGCGAGCAAATTATTCAGCACAGCGATAAATTTAAAGACTTGGTTCCTTTTTGTGTTGTAAACTCTAAAGTGCTCAACGAAAAAAGCTTGAAAGAGAGATGTCAAATTTTGAGTTACATCCTAAATATTAACGCAAACTTAATTACTTCTGATGGCATTTACGAGCGTGTTGTTGCACTATTTAATGATGTTCACATAAAACTTGCTAATGAAATTTTCCGACTAATTCGGGAAGACCCAACAGCAATTCAATTCTTTTTTCACACTATAACAAATGTTTTTGACGCAAAAACGTACTTAGATTTTCTTAAAAAATATTTGTTCGAGAGAAACAACTTTGACAAAATTAATTTCCTAAACTCTAAGGTAACAAATATTACACTTTTACAAAATATTGTAACAAACATGACACCAAAAGATGAATTGCTTGACTATTTGTCTTCCTTTAATTTTAAAACTTTACCTTTACAAAACTCCTTATTTAACGCCGCAGTGAAAACTGCGGTAGATAAGAAATGGTTGACTTGGCTTTTAGAAAACATAAGTGTTGGTGACGAAGAATTAATCAACACAGCGTTCGATTTATTTAAGAACTTTGACACCAAAACCGTGCTTTACGTACTTGGCTTTATAAATCCAGATTGTAAACTATCGGATGGAAAAACGGTATTACATGTGTTTGCGACAGTTTTTAGCAAACGAAAACGATTAGAAATTCAAGACATTATCAAATGTATTGTTGACAATGGTGTTGATGTCAATGAAGTAGACGAAAACAGGAGAACTTCATTGCATGTGCTGTCAAAGATGTTTGTTTATTGTAACTTCGGTTATTTTGTCAAACTTTTAGTTGATTCAGGAGCTAATATAAATGCGCAGGATTTAAAAGGTAACACGGCATTTCACAATGTTTTTTCTTTCTCAAATCTTCCAGTTTTACGACTAGATATTCTTCCATTTTTAGAAAATGGTGCAGACATAAATATTGAGAACAATGAAAATGAAACTCCAATGTCACTTGCTATTAACTCAGGCAAGTGTACAATGCACGGTGTGAAAATACTTATAACTAAGGGACTCCCCGACTTCAAAAGAAAGTATGCACAGGGAAACACAATTTTACATCTTCTCTTGCAACAAATTATAAATAGGCAGGACGACTTTCATTTTTTAGTTAATCATTTGCAGTTTAATGGCGGTGTTGAAGTTCTTCAAATTCGAAATGACTTAGGTGAAACTTCACTTGATTTAGCAAAAAGACGACGGCTTCTGGGCTATGATACCACTCAGTTGCTTAAAAGGGAGGGAATTACGATTATTTAACATCAGGTGGAAATTATCTTTAAAAGTAAAATATTTGTTCGTTTTATTCACCAATCAGATATTACCAGTTTAAAGTCTAACGAGCGACTAAAACTAGTAAAATTGATGTTTTATTTAAGTAACAAATTGTAGATTCGGAACACTTTTGTGTGCAGTGAAGGTGTACAAAGATAAGATTTAACTATGCTTTTATTTTATAATTACATTTGCGATATATAATTTTAATTATGAGAAGTACAATAAATTTTATCCCATGTATTTCTATCTAATTTATAAATCAACAACTGATACGTTAATTACTGGAAATATTATATTATATTAATACTTACATGCAAGAATTGTATTATTATTTCACCTTGAATTTATTTAAACACACTTAGTTAGTTATTTTATTTAACATTACATTTACTTATTATTGAACTTTATTGTAAACAAATGTGAAAGTTAAAACAGAAGCAAAACGCTCTAAATAAAATGTGTGTGTGTTAGTCTTAAAATTTGTACAGCGTAAAAAGTATTTGTTGTATCAAGAGAAAATTAATCGTTAAATTGTTGGCATTATCAGCAGCATTGAGCGGTGTGAGAGAATCAACAAAATTGTCAATGCCAAACTTTTGCTTTATCATCCAACAGCTCTTATACACTTTTCTTAAACAAGATAGGCTCAATATAAGCTAAAATGTTCAAATCAAATTATTTATTTTTAGCAAACTTGTTTTTGGACTTCCCAATCAAAATAATTGTATGACAAAAAACCCATATCTTGATTGTTCTATACAAAAACATGCCCGAACATAAATTCCAACTTGTCACTTGTCAAGAACTGGACTCTAAATTAATTTACAGACGTGTTTTTGTTCAGGACAATCAAGATATGGGATTTTTGTCATACAATTATTTTGATTGGGAAGTCCAAAATAAAGGTTTGCTAAAAATAAATAATTTGAACATTTTAGCTTATATTGAGCCGAGCCTAACTTTTTTAATTCAAATCAATACTACAGACTATATGAAGCTATCGTATTCTTGTTGTGTATCGTATTGTAGTCTTTTAAGTATTTTGCGGGGTATTTACGTCGAGACAGCATGAGGCGGTCGCCACAGGCCGGACGGCCAAAAGGGCCGTCCGGGTACGGCTAGCAAATGTTATGTTTTAAAGCTTACATGTATCAAACTGATGAATTACTACACATTATTATTATTTAGTGATTATTGGCTTGCATCATCGACATCCTTGTGTACATTTTTTTATCGACGACGACGCAATATCTGAAGTTTCGTTCAATGATTTACTTGACAAACTTTGTAACACCGAATGTATAAAAGTAGGTGTTTTATGTATTACACAAGCTTAAAGTCGCAATTTGTCCACATTACAATTACAAAAAAGGACTTGTGTTACAAAAGCCAACATTGTTTATGTTTATCATAATGTAATTCTGCAAAAGCATATGAGGCCGTGCATTTGTCTTCGCCACAGGCCGTACCGGAAGTTAATACTCTTGTCATGTAAAACGTCAACAAATTGGATAAATATAATCAAATTTTACCCTTTTCATGTAATCAAATGTAAATCATAAATTTAATTTATTGAATTCAATATCTATAAACCTGAAAATATTTGGCTCTTAGCAAATTAATCTGGCAAGTAAATCAAATATTGTCATCTTATGGTTTACATATGATTTGAGCCTATCGCCAAATCGTTGACTTGTAAAACTACAAGAAACTTAATTGCTATCCATGTCCATGACAGTTGGATAATATTTTGCTATTCTGTTGCAACAAATGTATTGGAGATTTTCATTTGTGACTCATGTTGATTATAATCATTAATTAATACATTTTAGCCTCAACGAAACATACATATGAAATATTTTAGTTGTTTCAACATTAAAATCGTAGCAGAAAGATTATCAAAATATTATTTGAAGATAAAACAAATATTTACACGAATGTATTCGGACTAAAATTTTCATGTGGAAACCAGATAGGTTTCAGATTTCATTTGTAAAGTTTCATTGCTTGAAGTTTTGCAACAACGTAACTGTCACTGTATTTTGGTCAGTAAGAACTATAATCTAAACACTATCACCATTCTACACAATCTAAAGTATGTTTAATATATGTATTTGATCTCAAAGTGGTGTATGTAGTTTAAAATTAAATTTTTAACACACGAATAAGCCTGTTAGATATATCCAATCTCATAGTATTTTGCTTAGTAATCGATATACTTGACAACAACAACTTACCATTACGTCGTAAATACTGATGATAATAAAGCTTGATGATTACATCTCTATTTTAATTAGCCTACTTGACAGTTTACAGCGATAACCATTCCAAAAAATGATTGGATTAATTTTTTGTATGAGTATATAAAAAATCATAATAGCAAGAACCAGGCAATAACATTATATACAATAATTGAAAGTTATATACGTTAGCTTATTGGTCAACATTTATAAAGAGACAGACTTGATACAATTAGCACATAAAGGAATTGTTATCCTTAACATTTATGATGCATTAGTTCTTAATTTATTTATGTACATGAATTTCGTTTCTGAAGACATCATTTTAAGAAGTTATTTGGAAGTTTGATGCATAATTTGATACTGTCAATCAAGTTGAAATGTATTTAAAGTGTATCAAGATGCTGAAAAAAATTGCTAAAAACCCTTTTGTCAACATATTTTATCCACCTCTTTCAACACACCAAAATTAAATAGAATTTACCACGCAACATAAGATTATAGAATAGGAAATTAAATTTTGTGTTTGCATCAAAAAACTGTGTATGCATGCGTTTCAATGTTTACATTTTTGCAGTCAAAGCCAATTTAACTTACCAGGAGAAAGTTTATAGTTAAGTTGCTTGCATTATTAGCAGCATTTAATGGTGTGAGGGAATCAACGAAATTATCAACTCCAAACTTTTGCTTGATCATCCAACAGCTTTTATAAATCCTTCTTTTTAAACGTACCTCTTTTCTTGTACAAGCTGAAGTATAGTTGCTCGTCTGCATACCGAGATCATTTTTTAGCTTATGAAACATTCCTTAGACGCTTCAAGCAGACTTGCTATTTGTTTGGTAATGAGCACATGCAGCAAACGCTCCAGTACATCCAAAGAATATTGAAATGTATACTTCCTCTTTATCCCTTATTGATAAAATTGCCGTTGTTACACAAAAGGATTGAAGTAATGTAGTAGCTGCTAGCTACTTGAACATAAACCAACCCTTTAAAATTTCATTCATCATAATAGATAGTGGTTGAATTTCCCTGTACGTCAGCTCGGATTGAAAAGCTTGATCTTGCTGTGTCTCCACAATTCTGTACCTATCGATTTACAAAAATTAAAATAGAATTTTAAATACATAGTATACTCATATACATAGGGTACAAGTGAAAATGTAGGGCAGGGCGACTTACAATTCAATACATTTTCTCATCGTGAAGCCGCAAAATACGAATAAAAACAGATTACTGCAAGCCTTATTACTAGGTTTACTAAAGCCAATTGTATGAAATTTGGGTTGCATTTCGGAATCAACCAGTAACCAAGTAGGGATGGTCGGCAGCAACTGAACCATTGAGCAACTGCAGGATATGCAAGCGAAATACCGCAACCAGCAGCTACCAAACCGTAAACGCATATTAACGAAAACTTGTCATTCGAAGTAAACGTACGAATATTCCTGTTAAATAGGTGATTATACGTTCGTTTGAAATTTAATACACCGTTGACGTATGCACATATTAATTCTGCTTTGTTGTTACAAGAACGCAGTGTAAAATGTGTTGCTGTACTAGTAAGTATCCCAACTTGATACAGAAACAATTCTGTTCGAGAAAGCTGAAGATATTCTGGTTTGGTTCCAAATGCGTATATGCTCTGACTGTTATATATTAATATTGCAGCAAAATGTAGGAGTAAAAGACGACGTCTTGGAATTCTCCTTTTAGGGCTCTCAACGCAATCCAGTTTTTGCAACGTTGAATTCCAACGACAAGGGACTGCATTTAGGATTTCGTTTAGCCGCACGATATTTGAGAATAGTTTAATGTGCTGGATGATCATTTTGGTAGAAAGTAACAATTAAAAAATAGTTCCTTACAAGTTGAAGTGTACATTGGATCTGTGCTTTCTTTAAGTTAATACCAATACTTTTGGTCGTTAGCAATATGTTTGCTTCATAATCATGTATCCTTTTTGAAATTTTACTTTGCGTCATCACTAAAAGTCTTCGCAACTTTGTTTTAAAACGTCTATTGATGGCTTTTGTTTGATTACATTACTCAAAACAACATTTTTGGTTTTCATTTTCTAGTTGTTATTTTCACAATTCTATTTTATTTGAAAATGGTTTATCGGATACACGCTACAAGTACTAGAATTAAATTGTTTACTTCCGCATTTATTGCCCAGCTGTTCTATCCTTGTTAATACGTCAGATTATATTGACAAACTAAAATCTTTATGTTAAATTTAAATATTATATTTTGATAATTAATGAATTTTATTTACGCTGAGGATTACAGATAATAAAATATGTAGCTTGTAAGTTGTCAAGTCAGTTTATTTGCAAGTTAAAATGTTTGATACAGTAATAAATTTAACGAAAAACTGCGGTTATTTGAAATGTTTGACAGGTATATTCGGGCTAAAATTGATAATGTTATTATTTAAGAGATGAAAACAATAGCAGTTCTCTACCAGGTATATTACAAACATTTATTTGGTGAGACAAAAGAATTTTTGTATCTAGTTCATGATAAATAATTGATATAGAACATATGTGGGCATATTAAAGAGTTTATTAAAGCATTGCCACATATACAAGAAAAAACGCAATTGGATTAAATATAAGTAAACACCTGATTAAATTGTACATAAATTTTTACTAAGGTTAAAGCTAATGTATATCTAAATAAACCAGCTATAGTTTAGGATCCAGCACTTTTATTTTGTTTATCAGTCACATCGCATAGATTTGGTGGCGCATATCTTTCTGCTAATCCAGGATATTTAACTGGTCTTGTAAAGGTTCTTCCACTATTAGCCATACAGCCACTTATATGTTCACTACATCGTTTTTGCTTTTAACTTTAGCCTTTTATTTACCATTAAAACTGAAACGATATGACTGCATGTTTGCGTCCTACAGATAACGGTAACTATTTATATTAGCAACAGAAAATTAATTGTTAAATTGTTTGAATTGTTAGCAATATTTAATGGGGTGAGTGCTTCGACATAATTGTCAATACTAAACTTTTGCTTTATCATCCAACAGCTTTTATAAATCCTTCGTTTTAACCGTACCTCTTTTCTTGTAGAAGCTGACGTATAATTGCTTATCAGCACACCCAGATTATTCCGAAGATGATGAAAAGTTTCATTGGACGTTTCAAATAGATTTGCCATTTGTTTCATATTAAAAAATTGCAAACAAGCAGCAAATACTCCAGTAATTCCAAAGAATATTGTAATGTATTCGTCCTCTTTATCCCTCAGAGATAAAATTGCTGTTGTTAAGCAAAACGATTGAAGTAGTGTAGTAGCTGCTAGCAACTTGAATATAGGCCAACCCTTTAAAATTTCATTCATCATAATAGATAGAAGTTGAATTTCCCTATACATTAGCTCAGATTGAAACGTTTGGTCTTGCAGTGTCTCAATATGTTTATATCTGCAAATTTGCAAAATAGCAACAAAATTACAATTAATTACCTACATATCACTTATATATCACGAATAATACAGCCAAATTGACTTACATTTCAATACATTTCCTCATCGTGAAAACGCAAAATACGAATAATATTGCTCCCAATAAAATTGCAGTGTTGATCAAACCAAAAGCCATCATCCATATGTTAAAGCAGATTACAGCAAGCCTTATTATAAGTTTTAACCAAGCTAATTGTATCAAATTTGGGTTGCATTCCGGAATCAACCAGTAGCCAAGTAGGGATGGTCTGCAGCAACTGAACCATTGGACAACTACAGGAAATGCTATCGAAATACCGCAACCCGCAGCTACCGTACCGTAAATGCATATTAACGAAAACTTTTCAGTCGAATTAGACGTCCGAACGTTTCTTTTAAATAGATGCTTGTGCGTTCTTTGGAAATTTAATACACCGTTGACGTATGCACAAATTAATTCTGCTTTGCTATTAAACGAACGCGTGCGTGTAATGTGCGTTGTTGTATTCAGAATTATCCCGACTTGATACAGAAACAGTTCTGCTCGAGAAAGTTGAAGATATTCTGGTTTCGTTCCAAATGGGTACACGCTCTGTATGTAATAAATCAGTATTACTACGAAATGCAAGAGTAAACTATTACGTCTTCGATTAGTCCTTTTTGGGCATTCTACGCAATCCAGTTTTTGCAACGTTGTATTCCAACGACAGGGTATTGAATTAAAAATTTCATTTAGTCGTAAGATATTTGAGAATAGTTTTAAATGTTGGAGGATCATTGTTCCAGCTAATATTCGGTTTGGAAATATAACCTTTTAAAATGACGCGCAAATTGAATGTGCTTAGTGCGGCAATAAAATTAGGAATTGGAATGTCAAGTGTATTGTAAATCAAATTTAGATGATTCAATGCTATGTTTTGATTGCAATACCCAAAAGAACATATGAGGATTTCATTTTCTGTTTGAGGTTCTCATTCTATTTGAAAATGGTTTATCTGATGTAAACTACCAACTCTCAAATTAAACTGCTTATTTCCGCGTTTATTTTGAAGCTGTTCTTCAACGCTTGAAAGCTTGAACGTCAGATGATATTGACAACGACAACCTAAAATCTCCTCCTAACTGACGTTCTGCATATATTATGAACCAATTAAAAGGTCTAGCTTTAATGTATAGCAACGGAGTTTATTCCTTTTTTCAAATGCTGTGACTTTTCTGGTGTTTCGATTGGTACTTGTGAGGAAAATTTGTTTTTTAAATAATTTTGCACAGCTGATTAAATCGAAATAATTTTTAGGCAACTTTTAAGGATTGTCTATCAATTGTTTCTTCTTACACCAATCGTACACAGCAGACAAAATAGTTTTTACAGTAACACACGACAGTCTCTCTGCATTTGTGTGTGTCTATGTATGTCTGTCCGAAGGCCCGAGACCTAACGGACGTTTTAAATAATTTCGTTGTTTTAGCATGTGGTCAAGGAAGAGAAGCCCATTAAATGTTTGTCTTGCAGGGTCAAACTACAAAATTATAACGTTATAACATTTCCGCTTGATCGTAATATGCAACTTGTTTTGTAAGCATAATAATAAGTAGTGCAGTAAGTAATGATTTTACAGATTGTAAGTTTTTCTGACAATTTTTCAAGTTTTCTCGTCACGGTCTGACATCTTATCACTTTACTTTGTTTTGCTTCCATCCATTGAATAATGAGACTCAAGAAGTGTGAATATGGACGGAGTTGATTCGGCCAATGAGGTCAGAGGTAACATCAGCTCGCTTGTTTTGTAATCTAAATAAACCGTGGGGGTACACAGAAACAAAGGAAGGTTCAAACAGCGCGGCTAACATTCACTATGCTTGTAGTGATTGGTTGTAGGAGAGTGTACAAAATATGGTTTTGTTGGCCACAGAAGTGTTGAACTTATGTTTTATTGGCTGTTGCACTATACCTTTGCCACAATGTTAACACTACTTCACAGTTCTTCCCTCTTTATATTCAATGGCGTCTTTCTTTAAAAAAAATACTTGGTTTTCAGACTATTATCCTTTCACGAAGTTTGTTTCCAATTTTCAAATCTATCGATTTACATCACGTTTTTGTCTATTTGAAAAGTATGTAACAGTTAATTGACCGCTACTCTGGTTCTGTTAAACCTATTTGGCCTAACATCAATAGACTTCTTTCTATTTCCCCCATAATTTCCTGTACGCCAAATTTCAGTTTAATAGGTCAAAGAGTTTTTTTGAGTTGAAGCGTTCAGAGACAGACATGAATCCAATCGCAATAAATAGTCCTAAAGTACTACCTAATAAAACAATTATTTGCTTTGTTTGTTGCAATAGCTTTGGTGGAGTACATAAATCGTTTATTTTGAGGTCAAAAAGAACTCGTGTCGGAAATCAAGGGACAAATATCTAGTCACAAAATAAAAGTATATGACGTAATTCTTCAAACAACTTCCTGTTCTTTTCGATTTCCTGGATTCCTCTGAAGCTTGTCTAACAGCATGACTCATAGGAATGCAATCGTTCATATGAGTCACCGTCACGTTTTTTTCTTTTAGGTCAAACTCCTAAAGTCATCGTCGTCAAAGCATCAAACTTAATACTCACTTACATTTCCATCATCATTTAAACCGCATGCATTTGGAGGCTCATAAAGGGCTGCTGAAAAGAAAGGCGACTCATTTCAATGAAGAATTTGTGGTAATATATAATGTTCATCCTCACATGTTTAGTATATTTGGAAACGACATACTTTAATCTACATAAGGTGCAAAAAGTCTTGACTCCTAACTAATACGTCTATGATATTTAGGACGACTTAGAAAACCAAATGTTGGACCAGAATTCCAACATTTCAAAAGCGCATTTTTACCTTTAACCACAGCCTCACCGTACTTGTACGAAATTTTCAGGTTTGGAGTGCTGTATTTGTTAAGTAAATATTTAGCTTTCAGAATTGCCTAAAATTTCTCAGATTGCCCTTTAACTTCTTGAAAAATTGTCAAAATTGCGATAGCATAAAATTAAGTGTTTTCTAAAGAAATCAAATTTTTGTCACCAAAATTACCATTGCATATCAATCAATATTTTTAACATGTAGGATTGTTGTAGCAAATTTAATTTGTATTGTATTTAAAGATTAGAACCAGGGCTTTATTAAAATAAGCACTAACTTCAAAAATATTCAAAAATTTGGAAACCTTTGTCAGGCAAACCTAGAGTTGCATTTTTATGTTGTCCAAACATCTCGTTACTAAGTTTAAGAGCCCCCAGCCAGTATAGATAAAGCCATGTTTAAAAAATTTATGTAGATTTTATCTACCTTTCCTTGGCAATAATTTGGTATGCCACACGTTTCCTGTACTGCATTTATTTCGAATCTGGAGCCTAATATCGAAAAAGTGTTTGGCAAAAGTTTTGTCGTTGGAATAAAAGCTATTACGCAATTTTTTTCCCGATGCCATAATATTTTACACCAATTGGTAAATTAGCCCTTTCTTGAATACGTTTTGTACATTAAAGTATGTAGTTTTTGAAACTACTAATTATGTCTTCACGAAATCTATGTACACTTAGAAATCATACAGTAAAATGAGTCGCCTTTATTATCAGCAATCCTTTATGCTAGTCTTGCTGCATCTATACCCGACTTTAAAATGATTGACCACTATTTCTTTAAAGGAGGTTCGTTTTATAAACCGTTTTTACTGTGTATGGTTGCATATGAATGTATATAAATTGTATATGAATTTATGAATTATATATAAATTTATGAATTGGTTATGAATTTATAAATTGTGTATCAATTTATTTGTTCTGTTAGCTAGCCTTAAAATCCACTGATTCCAAATAGTCTTCTGTGAGTTCGTAAAATTTAAGATTTTTATACACAGAGAAAGACTTCCGTTTTTTCTAACATCAGATAGGACTTTTATTAGGTTATTAAAACCAATTACGTTATAGTTGAACAAAAGACAAAATGCCAACCCATTCACTTAAATTCAGCAAATAAAAGTAATACAAATTTAATATGCAAAATGTGCTAGCAAAATTTTGCAAATCGCAGCTACCAAACCGTAAAAACATAAGACAAAAAATACGTAATATTTTAATTAGCCGTCCGAGTCCGTTCATTCATAATTCATCCGTAAAGTGTGAGTGGATGTGCGGATTTAGTGTGTGCTTCACACAATTCAGTTGTGACAAAGTTTTCTCAATGTAATTTTCCAGCAACTGGGCACTGCAGTTAGCATTCCATTCCATTGCGGGCAATTTGAGTATAGTTCGAAATGTTGGATGATCATTGTTTTAGCAAGTATCGATTTAGAAATAGTTACTCTGGAGTAGAAGACACTAATATAATACAGCACTTGGTAGGTAATTAAATTAGGCCATATATTGGAGCAAGTTTGCACGAGGGATTGAAAAGCTTTTAAGTCAAATGCCTAGAGATGTCTTGAAAAATAAATTGGATTTTAGTTCTGAAATAAATTTTATTTTATGCTCAAATTTTATACATGTATCGTATGTAAGCATGTGTAAATTTTGTTACATTAATACCACGGAAGCATTGTTATTTAGCGTTTTGTGCTAACATTATAAATTACAGCCAATTTTTTTAAAATCTAAAGCTCTGGAATAGATTCTAATGTGTTCACTGTAACGTTTTGACGTGATATTACAGTACAACATGGTTTGTTATACATATTTCCGATACTGCGAACCAGTCTAACCCACCTTAACTAAACACGTGAATATGTATATAAAATTTATGATCATTGGTTTCTGTTAATTCATTAAAAAAATATTACAACCAGAACATTTAAAGTGAATATTGTATTATAAACATTACACAATCCATAACATATTTGACTAACTATACTAGCAAGAGAAAATTGATTGTTAAATTATTTGCATTTTGGCAATATTCAATGGAGTAAGTGCCTCAATAAAATTGGCAATACCAAGCTTTTGCTTTATCATCCAACAGCTCTTATAAGTCCTTCGTTTTAAGCGTACTTCTTTTCTTGTACCTGCTGAAGCATGGTTGTTCATCTGCACACAGAGATCATTTTGTAGCTGATTAAACGTTTTCGTAGACGCCCCAAGCAGACTTGCCATTTGTTTTGTAATAAAAGATTGAGCGCATGCAGCAACCACTCCTGCATATCCAAAGAATTTTGAAATGTATATTTCTTCTTTATCCCTCAGAGATAAAATTTCTGTTGTTACACAAAAGGATTGAAGTCAAGTAGTAGCTGCTAGCAACTTTAATATAAGCCAACAACAACACTTTTCCATTTTCATTTTCTAGTTGTTGGTTTCATAATTCTATTTTATTTGAAAATGGTTTATCTGATACACGCTACAAGTACTAGAATTAAATGGTTTACTTTTGCATTTATTTCCCAGCTGTTCTAGCCTGGTTAATACGTCAGAATATATTGACAATTTGATTGACAACCTAAAAGCATTATGTTTATTTTAAATATTTTATTTTGATAATTAATGAACTTATATTTCGCTGAGGATTACAGATAATAAAATATGTAGCTTTTAAGTTGTCAAGTCAGTTTATTTGCAAGTTAAAATGTTTGATACAGTAATGAATTTAACGAAAAACTTCAGTTATTTGAAATGTTTGACAGGTAAGTTTGGGCTAAAATTGATAATGTTATTATTTAAGAGATAAAAAACAATAACAGTTCTCTACCAGGTATATTACAAACGTTTATTTGGTGAGACAAAAGCATTTTTGTATCTAGTTCATGATAAATAATTGATATAGAGCATATGTGGGTACATTACAGAATTTACTAAAGCGCTATACGAAAAATTCATTTTGGTTAAATATAAGTAAACACTTGATAAAACTGTAGATAAGCCTTTACCAAGGTTAAAGCTAATGCACATCTAAATAAAGAAGCTATAGTTTCGGATCCAGCACATTTATTTTCATTATCTGTATCATCGCATACATTTGGTGGAGCATATTCCTCTGCTATTTCTGAACATTTACCTGTTCCTCTAAGCGTACTTTTACTATTACCCATACACTCATCAATATGTTTACTATATTGTTTTTGCTGTGGTTTACTTTCCGAGAATTCATTCGCCCAGTTGACCTTACTTTCCTATAATTAAGATATGTATTTGACTTTTATATTTATCCTTATATCCTTATATTTAACATATTTAAAACTAAAACTACAGGACGGCATGTTTGCATCCTACAGATAAGTGTAACTATATTAGCAACAGAAAATTAATTGTTAAATTATTTGTATTGTTGGCAATATTTAATGGAGTGAGTGCTTCAATATAATTGTCAATACCAAACTTTTGCTTTATCATCCAACAGCTTTTATAAATCCTTCGTTTTAAACGTATCTCTTTTCGTGTACACGGTGAGGAATAACTGCTCATCAGCACATCGAGATTCTTCTGGAGCTGGTGAAATGTTTCCTTGGATGCTTCAAACAGATTTGCCATTTGTTTCGTATTGAAGGATTGTGAACAAGCAGCAAATACTCCAGTAATTCCAAAGAATAATGGTATGTATATTTCCTCGTTATCCCTCAGAGATAAAATTGCTGTTGTTAAGCAAAAGGATTGAAGTAACGTAGTTGCTGCTAGCAACTTGAATATAGGCCAACCTTTTAAAATATCATTCATCATAATAGATAGTAGTTGAATTTCCCTATACATTAGCTCAGATTGAAACGTTTGGTCTCGCAGTGTCTCAACATGTTTATATCTGTAAAGTTGCAAAATATAAACAAAATTACAACTGATTACTTACATAAAAATACAGCCAAATTTACTTACAATTCAATGCATTTCCTCATCGTGAAAACGCAAAATACGAATAATATTGCTCCCAATAAAAATGCAGTGTTGATCAAACCAAAGGCCATCATCCATATGTTAAAGCAGATTACAGCAAACCTCATTACTAGGTTTACCGAAGCCAATTGTATCAAATTTGGGTTGCATTCCGGAATCAACCAGTAGCCAAGTAGGGATGGTCTGCAGCAACTGAACCATTGGACAACTACAGGAAATGCTATCGAAATACCGCAACCTGCAGCTACCGTACCGTAAATGCATATTAACGAAAACTTATCAGTCGAATTAGACGTCCGAATATTTCTTTTAAATAGGTGCTTGTGCTTTCTTTGGAAATTTAGTACACCGTTGGCGTATGCACATATTAATTCGGCTTTGCTGTTACACGAACGCAGTGTAATGTGCGTTGTTGTATTCAGAATTAGCCCGATTTGATATAGAAACAGTTCTGCTCGAGAAAGTTGAAGATATTCAGTTTTCGTTCCAAATGGGTACACACTCTGTATGTAATAAATCAGTATTACAACGAAATGCAAGAGTAAACTATAGCGTCTTCGATTAGTCCTTTTTGGGCATTCTACGCAATCAAGTTTTTGCAACGTTGTATTCCAGCGACAAGGTATTGAATTAAAGTTTTCGTTAAGTCGCAGGATATTTGAGAACAGTTTTAAATGTTGGATGATCATTGTTGGAACTGATATGCGGTTTGGAAATTTAACCTTTTAAGATGACGTGCAAATTGAATGTGCTTAGTGCTACACTAAAATTAGGAATTGGAATGGCTAGTTTGTCGTAAATTAAATTCAGATGATTCAACAACTAAGTCCGTACAAATAAATTTCTGATATTTTCAGTTTATTTTAAATATTTGTAGGGAATGCTGAAATAGTTCCTTATAAGTTGAATATTGAGTTCAATTTGCCCTTTCTTTAAGTTATTGCAACCGTTTTTATATGTTTTATAGTTAGCTTTACATGTTTGCTTAGTCATCATTTATTTACTTGAAATTTTACTTGCGTCATGCCTGAGAGTCTAAAAATTTTAAACGTCATGTTTAATTTTAAACATTTCAAGATGGCACGTTTTGATTGCATTAAACAACCAAACATTTGTGGCCTTCATTTTCTTTTGGAGATTCTCATACTATTTATCAGATGTAAATTACAAACACTCTAATTAAAGTGTTTGTTTCCGCGTTTATTTTGCAGCTGTTTTTCCTTTGAACGTCAGATCATATGGACAATTTGATTGACAACCTAAAATCTCCACGTTTAGTTTAAATATTCTATTTTGTACCGTAAACAACATAATATACTTCATTTAATTTATACTGGAGATTACAGATAATTTAGTGTTTTGCTAAAAGTTGTCAAGTCATTTTACTTTCTACTTATTTGCTTTTGCACAAAAGTTGATGTTGACGTAATTTTCTTGAAATGATTGACAAGTGAGTTTTTTGATAAAATTTATAATTTTCATACATTCAATAAAAAACAATTATAGCTCCTCACCAAGAATAACGATTTACAATTTATGTCAAGAGACCACGAAATTATTTAAATTAAATTGACCATGTATAAATATACATTTACTAAAGTTGACGTTTGTATTACAATAAACAGATTTGATATTTGCAAAACAACTCTGATGTGGTAATTAAATACAAAGGAATGTATCATCAAAACAGAAAAACTTTACTAAAGAATACACAATCCACAAGATCCAACTGCGTCATGTTTTAAATTTCATATTACTGAGAGATTTCCGCAAAAAGTCATACTCTGAATGATTTCAAAATGTTACTTATCTTTAAATACCTTCAGTATAAACTGTATGGAAAAATAGAGGAATGTTTTTAATCAGTCACACAGATTCAGTTAGAATTTTATTGACATTAAGTCGGTTATAATTCATTACAGAATTTGTTAAACATTTATTTCCTTTAACAGGCAATAGATAATAAACAAAATGTGACATGATCTATTTTTGATTACCTTATATTTTTGTTATATGCTAAAAAAATCTTAAATATTAATTTGCTTATTAGGTATTTAACATGCATAGTAATTTACACTTACGAAAGTTAGATTTGTCAGGATAATCAATGGCAAATCTTAACTTTAATTTTACACGAAAGTGTTAAGTATAGCCCGTGGGTTCACGCTTTTGTATGCTGCAGAGAAAGTAGCAAAATAAAAATTTAATAAATAAATGTTCTATCAAACAAGAATGATGTTTGGGGGCGTCATATTTAAAATGACAACATTAGTATTTATTTTTCAATGAAGATTTTTTTTACTTTTTAATGGCAAGAATGTACACCTTTAAAAATATGAACATACTATTTAGGTATGTATATTACCTTGTGATATGAAAACAGAAAACTTCAAAATACAACACTCCTTCTTTTGAGAAAAAACAAACAAATATTGTAAACTAGAAATTAATCAGGTTACCCCGAATAAAAAAAAGAATTCTACATTTATGGTCTATAGTCAAAAATAATAGTAAACTTTTCCAAACAAAAAACCTTCCTAACAAAACTTAGCTCTAACTAACAAGCTGACACACTGCGTAAAAACGGGTACTCAGCTTCATCGGATCCAAGGGACTTCTGAGCCTTGGTGCAGGGCCACGGCTCTTTTTATAGAATCCAGATAGCGTCACTTTTCCAACTCCGCGTCCTTTTCGTCTCGAACCACCCTCTTTCCCTCCACTTAAAATATACATCTTTACATATCTTTACATTAAACATACACTCTGTAAGCCTACCTCAATCTTAACTTTGTTACTGCAGTTTGGACTGCAGCTGCAACCAATAAGTTTTTTATTGCTCTTTGTCTCCACACAAACATTCCTTTCTTGTCCATTTCTATTTTTTCTTAT
>JAQFZH010000769.1:0-27553 GCA_034695485.1 Entomobrya nivalis
TCAGCAATAAATGTTTAGTAAGCTGACTATAAACTGACTGTGAAACTAAAAAAAAATGAGTCATTACATTTAGTTCATCCTACGACCATCGAAGGAATGATAATAGTGATAATCAATGATCAGTGCATTCAGCTGCGCTTGCGCTGCATAAAAAAATACGCTGCTGTGTTGTGTGCTGGCTTGGCTGATGATTACTCAACAAGCAGTCTTTTCATTTTCCATACATAGCCATAATAATAGTACATTTAATAGGTTAGTTGTGTTAACTTGAGTGTAGAAAAAAAGATGAGTTGACTATGATATGATGATGATGATGACAATTATTTGATTTTAAGTAATGTTTGAAGGCTGAATGGTTAGTAAAAATGGTAGTAAAAAACGTAATAAAGGAGCAAGAGGAGTGTGTACTGTGTACAATGTGCAAGTGCGGAGGTGACGAAGTGGCCAATTTTTAAATTTTTTTCGAGACTTGGCAGTCGATTTTTGTGAGTGTCGTTGTTCAAAAATTAACTATTTACTTAATGAGGTGTTTGTTTTGTGTAATATTTACAGATTAAACCCGGAAGAAGATTGAGAAATAACAAAATGTGACGACAACAAACGACAGTAAAAAGATTTGTGCAGTGAGGTTCCGGAGTTGAAGATAAGTCGGCAGTTAAGTCTGCATCCCGCACCTTACATGGAATGTCAAAAGGAGTACCCTACATACATGTCAGGGGAAAAGTTTTGTGCGTCTCTGAACGCCATGCCAAAGCTGCCACCTTTCATAGCCAGTTACGAAACATTAACAGCTCAACTTTGAGTGTGTCTCTCGTGTTCATCAACATTCACCAACTGCATCAAAGGGATTGATACACTTTATTTTTTAAATTAGTGGTCATGATGAAAACAAGATTGTGGTTATCTGTTGTGTCTATATTTATCTACTACGATATGACAAGCTGAGTGACAGTTTTGTATTGCCGTAAATCATTGTATTCCACGTACGGATTTTGGGATGAGGCAAATCGCGACTCAACTCGCAAACTTGTGAAATGAAGAACAAGGAAAGAGAGTGAACGTAACGTAGTTAATTGTGTGGAACATGAATAACGTCAACTTATAACCTACCTACATACCTGAGCAACTTAACTAATTATGAATCAACGTTTATCCTTCATCGAAGATTGTGAATTGTGAATATATAACTTACACTGCATTCCAGATTACATTCCCTTCAAACTTTTAAAAGTTAATTTTGCCTCGGGAGTTGTTGTATACTGTGTACCTGTGTGAATAATTAAATATAACGTGTGTCTTTTCAACAAGATTTAATTAATGTACATCTATTTACTCTGCTGTTGGGGAAATGTATTTTGAAGAGAATTTGTAATACCAGTCGGCAAAAGCTTTTGTACTTACAACGGTTTATTATGTACCAAAAATAATACCAACTTGGTTGTGTTTCAAAAAGCTTATTAATCAGTGCATTTTTTATTAGAAAATGTTCTGAATTTAAAAGTAGTCGTAGCATTTTTCTTGAAATTTCTCAAGATAATTTTTAGTGCCAAAAACTTGTAAACAAAGTACTGTCCATTTTTAAAGGAATTTATATGGAAAACAGCTCTAACATGGGTAAGTTCGAAATTGTGTATTCATTGTGTAAGAATTTTTACATCATGTTGAGTAAAAACTTGCCTTTAATTTACCATAAATATTGTGTTTTTGATGTAGAGTGCAAGGTGGAATTTGATTACGTAGCTCAAGAACCTGACGAACTTACAATTAAAAAAGGTGACATTATCAAGAATGTCCAGACCAAAATGGACGGCTGGTTTGAAGGTACCCTCCGAGGAAAGACGGGCGTGTTTCCAGATAATTTTGTGAAACTTGTTGACAAGCCAAATCCTGAACCAAAGCCTTCGGAAGTTGTCGTCTTACGAAATAATCCTAGTAGCGCCAGGTAGACAAAAACTTCAACAAAAATAAATAATCTAAATTTTTAATCAACTATTAAGAGGGTTTGAATTTAATTTGAAAAAAATATATATATTTCAGACGCGTCAGAGTTCTGTTTTCCTACTCACCCGAACAAGAGGACGAACTTCCACTGGACGTCGGCGATGTCCTAGAATTTATAGAAGAAGTGGAGGAAGGCTGGTGGAGAGGGAAGCTGAAAGGCAGAGAAGGAATATTTCCATCCAATTTTGTAGAAGAATTTGAAGAACCAAAAACCAACGGTGGCCTGATCGAGGGTCACAGTCACAGTCCCTTAAAGCCAGAAGATCAGCAGCATAGGCAGAGAGATGCAAGAAATAGTCTAACAAAAGGTACGTCAAATATACAAACGCAAAAATTTTTGCGTAAACAAATACAGTTTGGTTGCTCGATGAAAGCATGAAAGCGAAAAATTACTTAGTGGCTTCTTTATTGCATGTTGCATGAGACTATAATAATTTTCTGGATTTTTTGGACATTTTTTGTACGATTTGCATGGAAATGTTTTTATGTTATGGTTTGTTTTTGTATATATTTTATTTTTATTTTGTTGTTTGCCTTGAAACCATTTCATGTATAAGGATCACCTCCTGTGCCAGACGTGGTACCCGACTCTTCGCCATCTAATCGAAATAGTAGCATTGAAGTTGACGAACCCGCGCCTGAATTGCCTCCAAAACCTGGTAAGAATTTTTGTAATTTGCATGAATTCAGAATGTTTGTAAGACTGGCTTGCTGGATTGTAAAAAGAAATGGTCAATTGGTGCCGGTGCTTAACTTTTTTTTGCATGCTAATTGGTATTCATGATCGTTCCGTTATTTTGCATGCCGGGCGTCGGATTGAGTCTTGTGCTTAATTAGGTTATTTACATTTTATGTAAAAAACATGGTTTTAAATAATTATGATGAACTTTTTTTGTGACTGTAATAGTGCGTGAATTGGCTCGCTGCTTCTATCCCTACACGGCTCTGAATGAAGACGAGCTTGGATTGTCGGAAGGTGACATCGTTACAATAATTTCCAAAAACTGTGAAGACGAAGGCTGGTGGAGAGGTGAGCTACGTGGGAAAATTGGCTTATTTCCGGACAACTTTGTGAAAATCATTACACCTGGTGACGTTCAGCCAACTGGTGGTGGGACAGTACATCACGGGAAAATGTTAGCACAAGAAAGAAACATTGTACCTCCAAATGATTTTCCTGCCAAATTGAATAAGAGAGACAGTTTAGATGGAGGATCGCATAGTAAATCTGGTAAAGTGGGTGCAGGAGAATCTAAAATTGAACAGGCCAAGGCTCAGTTGACAAAGACAAACAGTAAGGAAGTGCAACAACCTCAACAACAGCAGCAGCAACCAATAATTGCTCCAAAGATTCAGTCTCCCATTTCACCAGGAATTGCGGCGTTTCATAATAACCTGTTCTCAAATCAGAAGCCGCCAGATGCGTTTGCCAAGAGTAAGGATCTTCCTCCAGTGCCCAGAGATGATAAAGTGTCAGATGAGTCAGAGGACTTTAATTCGGTGGAGAGGACAGAGACCCTCAATCATCTTACAGCTTCTCGTGTAAGTCAACATCTATTTTGATATTTAAATGACTAGTCAACGTTACAAAGTACAAAAGTAATATGTCGTTTATTTATCATTTACCATGCTTTTAATTTTTCATTGTAGGCCAAGGCTCCAAAAAGAAGGCCTCCATCCACAATTATCACTCGAGAAAACGTACGAAAAAATAGATTGCAATCATTAACAATCCAATTTCCTAAATTCTGCAAGCTATTTTATTAATTTGTATTTTGATGTGAATTAACTACAGGAAATGCCCATGTTAAATGGCTCGTCACACTCGTACGACGGCTCGATCAGCGACTCGCCCCCACACCATCACAGTACTCCAATGAACCATAGTAGCGTCAACTCGAATGGTACCATGTCCGGCTCCTACACAGACGGTGGAGTCTCCTCTCTCAACCACAGCGGTAGTTTCCACTCGCATAACAATAGCAGCAGCCTGCGTGATAAAGAAGGCTCGCCAACTCCCCCAACAAGTGCTAATACCAGTGGAGTGGCTGCCACCACCAAGCCAAAGAAACAGCAGCAGGCGCTCCCTTGGATGGCCGAACTGAAACAAACGCAAGACAAGAAACGCAACTTTGGTCCCCCTGGAGCACCGGGAGGAGGACCATCCTCGACAGGAACTCCTCCTCCTCTAGCCACTACCACCACCGCTACTCCCCCGCAACCTGTAGCAAAAGAACATGCCAAAGCACCACCGTTGCCAGCCAAACCGTCTTCATTGTCATCACCTTTAGCAAATGAGACGACGAGTAAGCCCGTAAACAATTTGAACCACTCGTCCTCTATCAACAATAGCAGCAGCAGCACTAGTTCAACATCAGCAACAGCCACTCCCTCTCCGTACAACCTGCCCAGCAAAAGCTTCCCTCCAAACAAAAAGTCACCGTCACCTGCTCCTCCTCCTTTAACCACCAATAATCATAATCATCATCATCATAGTCCCTCCACACTAATTAATTCTTCGGTTGTGGATAACAACAGTCATTTGCTTCGCGGTGGGGACGGCGACAATTCCAACTCGAACAAAAGCTATGTTTCCTTCGAGGACTACCAAGCTTTGAAAACGAGAGTGACTTGTTTGGAAAATGAGGTGGAGACTTTGAAACGACAACTGAAATTACTCTTAGATCGAGATTTACGCGGTCACATTGTTTAGCTGAACAGAGAGCTGAGTTGCAACTGCATGTAAACCTATTACATATACGCGCAACATTCTTAAACCGTTTCCGGTTTATAATTTTTTTTTGGCCAATTCACTATTACCCGTTCGTTCATTCAGCCAACAAGAGACTCTTTTTTCCGAATAATTGACTACATCTATTATTAAGTATTATGATGATGGATATAAAAGCATTTTACAGAATTTTTGCCAATGATAATTTTACTTGACAAGTATCTAAATATAAATATTATGTTCACTTGTGAAACAAGTTATGATGAAGGCATTTCATTCCAATATTGAATATATACGTAAAAGTAACCTTTATTACTATAATGACTCGTTCAAGTTATTCTTGTGAAAATATACCATGTATATTCCATGTAAGCTATATATTACTATTGTTAAGGTTTATTTTATATATGATCATATCATGATGCAAGATGCAAGCACATACTTTACTTATATAATTGACCTTGTTGTATTATGTACATTTATATGATAAATTGATGATGATGAATGATTTATACGCATTTATTTACCTATTGAAAAAAATATCCTGATCCATTGGAAATATTTTACTTAATTATTATTATGCTTATGATTACGTAATGTTTTTAAATTATGGTCAGCAAAAAATGAACTGGAGAAAGATGCAATTAATTTTTAATGTAAAACGTGTAAACTTAGTAACTTTATTGTGAGTACGGTCGATGATAAAATGCTACTATAATTTTTAAAGCTAAACAGAACTACTTTAAAACTGTTGATAAAGTAAACAAAGAATACAACGAAGAAAACTCTATTCCAGAAAAATAAATTCCACTTATTGTATAACTGATAACTACACAAGATATTTACTGACTACCTTTTTGTGTAATTTTTAAAAGAACGTGCATTGAGCACGCGTTATAATTATAATGATGATTGATTACCTGTTTTAATTACTTAAAACTACAATTATTATATATTTGTTAAACTCTACAGTCTACATTTTCCTGACGTTATTATTGTGAATTAAAGACAAAAAGTTCATATTTAAAACTATATACAAAATATATATTCTATTCTTAGCCTTTCATCTTCTCCTTATCGTTCCTCCAGACAACTGCATCGCAGCCGTCTTCATAGACTTGATTGGCTGTAGAGATAAGCCCGTTAACCCTTTCTGTTTCAGTTTGCAACATGCGCTTAACGGAAGGCAACTTGAAGCGTTCCATTTCTTTCGCCATTTCCTCGATAAAGCGTTTTCGTTCCAAAGCCACTTGCTCGTTAAGATCAACAATCGCTGCTTTCATCAACATCTGGTGTCGTTGAATGTCCCGGTTAAGCTGGTCTCTGCCAATCGAAAGCATCTTCTTTTCTTGTTCCAGTTTAGTCTCCAGATTCTTTAATCTCTCCTCCTTGCGCTCAAGAAACAGCTCTTTTTTACTGGCGTCCTGACTTAAGGGGGAAGTGTCCCCCGAAATTGCTAGTCGAGGGGTCGAGGTGGAAGCCCCTGAATCCACACTGAGTTTGGCAACAGATTTGGCTACCCCATCAGAAGTATTTTCTTTCTGCCAGTTCATGATTTTCTCCTGGGTCCACCAAGGGTTCGGTATGGCTTGATTGCTATTCGAATACGCCATTCTCCCAGACAACTGCAATTAATTAATAACACAAGACTAAGACAACAGTAACTGTTTAGTTTAGCAATAGAAATAGTCACTCTAGCGATGATGATAATGGTACTTGCAGAGATAAGTTCGAAAGCTCACCTGATTTACAACTCAATGTTTCACTAAACAAAATAAACACAAATCAGCCAAGATTTGTAAGTCGATAAGTAAATAAGTAATAATATGGATGGAGTCACGGAGTCAGGTACAAAAACACTAAACAGCTAATTGGTAAAAAATACGCCTAATTTTTTGAAGTATGGATGTACATATAATCGAAATGAAGAATGCATGGGTATGCATTTAACATGCGATTCAAATTGACAGTTCCTGTTCGTACTTACTTTCACAAGTCACTACAGTACTGCCTCATACATCATAATCATAATAGTACCCACCCATCAGCTTTACATAATATTCCCTATTCACGGGAATGTTAGGGATTCTATAAAAGTCAATCGACGCGTCGACGCGTCAGTTGCTGCTCTCTTTGCCACGAACACTAATACTAATAACTTGGCAGTCAAGAAAATGTAAATTAGACCGAACGAAATCACGAAGAATCAAATTATGGAAATCGAACTGTTGACATGACATGGTATGCATGGTGCATAGCCTACTTTGATTTTGATTGGTTAGTAATTTACTAATTTGCATTGAATTTGCATTGATGATTTACTTGTACTCACTCGCTTGCACCATCCGACCCTTGCCTTGTTTGACTAAAAAATGTAGAAAGGTTCGAAAGTTTGGGGTAAAATGAACTCTTCTATTTTATTTGTAGCTGATATTCATAAAATTCATTAAAGTACATGTGATATGCATAGAAAAGTTTAATTAAATAGTAATAATAAGATAATACTCAGATGTCAGATAACAGGACTGAATTAACGAAGGGGTTCTGGTTCTGCTTACTGCTACAGTGTGGGGAATTGGATAGATTGATGAATAAATAGAGAATCTTTTGTGTAGCTTCCATTAATCGTTTTGACAAAGCGATAGCCCCTTGGCTCGAGAAAGTTGCGTAATGCTTGCACTCCCCCAGCAAGATGCTCGTGTTCAATGGTTAAAACATTAAATCTTATCCGGTTAAATGGCAGAGTACTTAGGATTCCCAATTCTGACTTTTCCACATCCAAATTCATGTAATCCACTGTTACCACATTGAGCGCCAACAAAATGGTGTACAGCGGAATGCAAGGGATGATAAGCTTAGTGAATTTTTGATCAAAACGCCGGAAGAGGGAAGATACCACGGTAAATTTTTCGGTGGGGTGTATCCAAAAGGGAACTTGTCCAGCAAAAGGAGTTAAACAAAGGGCAACATTAATGATCCATGCGTTTCTCTTGTTGCTGGCCAGCTTTTGGAATGCATAGGGATGAGGTTCGATGAGCAATCCAGTCCAGTTAAGAGTCGTCTCCAAACGCAAAGTAGAGCTTAGTAAAATGCCATCACTGGCCCCGCATTCGACAAAGAATCCAGGACGTCCGCCCAACAACTTTTTAACTAGCTCAAATTTTTCAAGATTAGCTGTAGGATCTTCATTTGTGGTGTCGTTGTACTGAACGCCTTGATGTCTTGATGAATTTGGCGGAGAAATTAGAAGCTTTTCCCTTACAAGCTTCACAAGGTTACCGTCAGATTGGTCCGGAAACTGCTTCAGGTACGCAGTAGTATTATCATTACTACTACTACTTCCACTAGTTCCACTTTCAAAATGGCAGGTAAATGATACCAAACTTAGACCAGCTATTGTTAGAAGGGCGCAAACTGGAATCATATATTTCAGTTTGCGAATATGCGAGAAATAGAGTGAGTTAGCCATTTTAATTTAAATTGCAGTAATAAGAGATATACAAAATCTTCTTTTTTTCGCAATGAACCCTTTGGTAAACAAACGCATCATAGACATGTAAATTTGCAAACAAATTTCAAAATTCAAATACTCGCGCCTCAAGTGTTTTCTATATTCTCTAACCGCAACGCAATGATACTAACACTTTCAAACGAACGTTGATAGATTAGTGAATTGCAGATGATGAAGCCAAACTTTATGTTCTAGTCATTGTAATCGTTTCACTAATCATTTTGTTTTATTTGAAATTGAATTGAAACTAATCATAGTCAAAAAGTAAGTACGTGATAGCATGTAGGACATTATAGTTTTTGATTAAATTGAATTTCAGTTTTGTTGTATTGTACTTGTAATTCTAGTGCAAATGGAAGATAAAAGCAGGAAACACGTGTCCAGAGTAGGCATAACTGTTGTTGGAGCGATTATTTTGGGATTGCTCCTACTTTGGCGGAATCTCACCGTGTCGCCCTCTTTTTCTACAATTCGCCCGCAAAAGACCCCGTTTGTGGTTAACGAAGAATGGATGAAGCACAACTTCCACCCGGAAGCCCCATCATCCAACATTGATCGAAAGATGACTCCAAACAATAACCGAAACTACTTATCGTATCAAGACCAGCATTCTTTATGGCTTGCAATGAAGAAAGAACGAGATGCTGTATTCGCCGAAGCGAAAATTTCTAAAGAAAATCTAACCCAAAATGCGAAACTTTTCAAGATGTATCCCCCCATCTTCACGTGTCCTTACAGTGTGCTGAGACTTGGATCTTGGTTTGGAGGGAAGTGGGTTTGCGGACTCGAAGAACTGTACGGAAATGATCAGCAGGAAAAGCGAAATTGTGTCGTGTACTCGATTGGAATTGATGGGGATGCGACCTTTGACTCAGCTGTGATAGGTCTAACCAACTGCACCGTTTTCGGTTACGATTATACCGTAGACTATGTACGCACACTTTCTAACAATCCACGGATGAAGTTTCAAAAAATTGGACTCGCGACGCATGAGACAAAAAAATTGAACTACAAATTCACAACTTTGAAGGCAATGATGGAAAAGAATGGGCACACCTGGATTGATATTTTAAAGTTGGATGCGGAAGGTAGCGAGTTTGATGGCTTGAACATGGCAATGGACGACTTCCAGGATGAGGAAGTGTTGCCAATAGGTCAATTGCTTGTGGAAGTCCATGTGGATAAGAAATACAAGCCATTAATTCACACCACAGTGATTCCGTGGTTTGACAGATTGGAGTCCAAGGGGCTACGGGCTTTTCACGCTGAGGCTAATAGCTTCGATCCACATAGCACTTTTGAGTATGCTTTCTTGAATGTTAATGCCAAGCCATTTCAGAACTCGACTTTGAGTTTTTTCAACAATGGATGGAGTAGGATGTGGGATTATAAAACTCTTGCCACCACAACCACAACTACAAAGGCACCGTAACACGCAAAATAGCTTTCAGTGAACTATTATTCTGTATTTTTTAAGTTTACATGTGTAATAATTATTAAGTTGCAAAATTATCATTTCATCATATCCTTCTAAAAACAAAATCGAAAAGAAATAAATAATCGATATTTTAACAGCGTCAATATTAATTATATCGCTAATTTCATCAATGTAGCTAATTTGTAATTGTCCGATGCATTTAAATTTGAAATGGGAACAAAGAAGAACGTTATGCAGCCGGTGAATATATAATGACATTAGCATGTAGTAATAGTCTTTCAATAAATGTTTATAGTAATGAAATTGTTGTACAAATTTTTAGTACAGTAGTTCGTTGAAGAGTGGGTTACAGGAAAATGCTTTTCTTTTTCTCTTCAGCACTCTGGCTGCAGTAGCCAAATGCATTCATTCATAGCTTTGGTCTTTGGTGGTATCTTGAAGTGGCTAAGGGAAATTGATTATTTTCTTTTCCCACTTAAATCGACCTCCACTACAAATAAATGTAAAGCAATAGAAAAGATAAATGCAGAAGGTGCATGGTCACTTGGTCACTGGGTTTCTACTTTCTCTGATCACCCACCATCATCATCACTGGGTGTACAGTGTACAGTACAGTGTATACTCTATTTTTGCATATAGTCAAGTGGGACACTCATTATCGTTATTGTTCGACGAAACACGTCCCGGATATCGCACTCGAGGACGAAATGCTTCATAACACGTTGGCTTGTAACTTTCTCCTTTCAATGTACAAGGAGAAATATAAAGGGAAATGAAGACTATCAAAGAGGTAGATAAGAAAAAATGTTGTCATTGTCAATGGTGACTTGAGTTGAGTGTCTTGTGTGAAATTCATGCAGTTGTTTGTCAATGTCATTAAAGCTCTACTTTTCCAGTGTTGCACTTGCCCAAAAAAATAACGCGCATGTGCCCACGTGATTGATATCTTGTGATCCATCCCAACGAAATGATACGAGAACATTTGATATTCCTTTTCAATTTGGTTTCCTTTCATTGAATTTCTTTAGAAGTAAAAAATATGCATTTTTTGTTTCCAAAGAGACATGCTGTGCTGTATAAATCGAAATAAGTATTTTATGCTGGAATTGAATAAGTTGACAAAATACTTTCTAAATTATACACTTGAATCACAATTTGAGAACAGCTTTGGGACTTTCCACGTCCACTAGATCATGAACCAATTTCATAGGAACCAAATATATTTGATAACTTAAGTGTTATAATAATCCTATCATTTCTCAATCCCTATCCTCACATTCAACTTTCCCATTTGTAGGGTGTTGGGTCACTGCGATAGGGAATTCGTAAAGTTGTTAAAACTTTGTTGCGCCGTTGTGTGTAGTGTGTGGTGATGTGTACTCTTATCTTTGTAGTCTAGTAAAAACGATTAATTTCCTGTTTTATGATTCATATATGTTTTCCGCTATCTCCTACGATACGCAACACGCACCCATCTACCAATATGCCACTTAATTTACCAGTTCATTATCTTTCCAATAACCAAGCAGGATTATTTTCTTACATTTGGGTAATTACTCAATGATACTTGTGACTACATTGAAGGAATTGCGAGCAGGCTCATCAATTAGTCATCATTAAGCAAGCAGACTAGTAATAAAATTTCTCCATGTATGCTATTATTGCTATTTCATCAACAAATCCATTATCATCTCAACGAAACTGGTTATCAACAAGGCGACGGAAGAAAGAAATACAATGAAATTCCAAAACAGCAGCATAGCTAAGCTAAGCTATTGGACAACAAAGTTACCAGACTACAGCCACGAATGCCACGCTATTATGATGATGTAAGCAAAAAAGAAGAGAAAGCAAATAAAATGGCAAGGACGGAACTAAAAGAAAGAACTGGCATACTATATGTACATGAGTGATATGTATGTCTGTGTGTGAAAGTCATGCCAAGCCAAGAAGACACGAAACAAGAAAGCTGCCTGCCGGCTAGCTATTCAATGAAATGCACAAAACACAACATAGCAAAAAAAGCTGGAAAAGCACATGACGCAAGAAATGTTGAATGTGACTACACCGTGGCCACTATCGTCATTGCTCCTCTCAAATTGACTTGAGTTAGTATAGTAGATGTACGCGTTCGAGAGACTAATACTTGTGTCTATTTCTCCCAAGGGGCAACACACAAAATGGAGAAAGGACTGGATATCTGCGTGCATGGTGGTAGAGGTAGATGTGACTGACAAAAGGAGTGAGTGAGGGAAAGGGTTAAGTCTTTTTTATAAAGAGAAAGAGACTATCCATTTGAAAGTGAGCAGGGAAAGAGGACATTGTATGTAAATTGTAACGAAAACAAGTTAGCATCGTTTTCACGTAGTAAGCTCTTATCTGCCTTAGCAGCAATAGTCATATCATATCTTAATGGCTGGTTTCGCGTTATTATTACTGCACAGTACAGGAACAAGCATGTCATGTGAAAAAAAAACAGTGTACAAAGTTGTATGATTGTATATTTTGTGGGGAACCGAGTAGCGACTACCGACAACCGACACGAGAAAAACTGTTTAGTTTGCAAAGCGTGAGTAGTAATCAAGCGAAGAGGAAATGAAATTTTGTGGAAAATAATGTGTATTGCATATCTACAATCTACTCGATATATATTTATATATTTTTTGTCTAAAAGCTTTTTTCTTTTTTTATTGTAAGATGATATGATTTTGTTATTCCGCTGGTGAAGCTCAAGTTATCGTGGAAGAGCAAACGGCACAAGTTTAGGTGCTCCTCTTACATTTCCTCCATGTCAAATTGGAGAGGATGAGAGTTAAGGCGTAAGTTTAACTAGTAGTTATGGATACGCTTCTCTGCGTGAGTATCTTTTCAATATTATGTCATGTCAGAGTAGTCTGAGTAGTCATGTGTATAAAAACCTCACTATCATCTTCATAACTCCATTTTTCCCCAGAATCCACCAACATGTACTTTTTTACCTTTCTCATTATCCGGTTACTTTCTCTCTGTCGTTGTGAGTGTGTTACTTTCACATTTACACAGAAAAAAATGAAGCAGCTTTCCTATTTGCTTGGCTGAGTTCTTGTTCTGCCTTTTGGCTGATTACTAGTTTGAAAGAAAAACCTGTTTCTCTCTTCATTGTACATGTCTGCCACTGCCATGTCTGGTGTTCGGATTTTTAAGGTACAAGGTTGGAAAATGAAGAAATCTCTTTTCTTGTTTGTTTGGGGATTTGTGTCTTGTGTTGGTGGTTGGTATGGTGTTGTGTGGTGGTGGTGGTAGTAGTAATATCGCTGGAGAAAAAGTTTTTAGTTATTTCCATTTTATAAATGTGTGGTGAAGTAAAAAAGAAGATCTGTCCCCCACTATTTGTACACCATTTTATATTGATAAATTGTAGAAATAAGGTTGGCTAAGTTATGCATGTACACATGTGTCGGGCACGCTCTTGTGGGAAATTTAAAACTTTTTCTTTTATGCTAGTAGAGTTGGGGAATGTATAGTCTTTAGTTTATTGACACAATGGAAATTGGTAGGAAATAAAGTTCTGTGAATGAATTCCCTTTTGTGTTCCCCTTCTACACTCTAAACAAACTACAATTGCAATTACAGAAGATGGAAGAGGAAGCGAAGAAAAGAACAATAGTTAAGTTACGAGATAGATACTTTAATTCCATTCATTCATATAAATGTGTGTACTGTGTACACAATCATAAAAGGGACAAAGGAAAAGTTGTGGTTGCACTTGTTCCCATAAACGCTGCCCTGGCCCTGCCATTGTTTCATTTTCATAATCAGCAGAACCGCATGGTCTTCTAAGCTAGATATGCTATGATGATGAAATGAAGTCAATGTGTATCTCCACAACAGCAGCTTAAATTAAATGAAACATGCTATCTGCAATCCATTTCTATTATTTTTTAGAGTACTAAAGCATATTATTATATAACCAACCAAAAGAGATCAACTTTAGTACTTCACCTTGTAAAATTGTAAAACAGAACAAAAATCTGTATTGGATCTCCATCTGACATGACACCAGCGTATAATGTATTTATAAGCCATTCTCTTCTTGAAATGAAAAGCACTTTCTTGATTCCTTTCACAGAAGTATCACCATTAAACGGATCTCTAAGAAAATGCCATCGAACATCGAATCGCATATTATTATTTTCATCATAATTTTCTTCGGTTACGGTGTGATACATACTTTATGTGTGTAGCTTATTGTTTAAACTTCATTATGATCTGATGATATCATTCTAAAAGATTAAATAAATTAGTTTTTGCTTTTTAATGAACAAAATAATTTAATTGCAAAGTATACATGCAAAAAAATGCATTCTCTCCTGCATCACACCACCCTCAATTTCACATGTACTTCTCTGCATATTCATCTCCTTACCATCATACATATATTTTTGTGCTAGTTTTCGAACGTATTTTTGTGTTTGGAGCAAGCAAAACGGACCAATACTCAACTTCTAAATCAAATTATTATTCTTTTCTCATAAAGTAAGTAGGTAAGTTAGATAAGCACATAAATATTTGTCTTCCTTTTCCTCCATCCTTTATTTTATATCTCTCCCCCTTTTTTGGAAGGAAACCAAGCAGGTGCACCAAAATAAGTTGGGTTGTTGGAAGAATATAAAAAAATCTTTCACCTTTTTCCACATTTGTCCATGATCTTACTAGCAGCAACACAAAAAAAAACAATCCAACGACAGAGGAGAAAGGAAGAATCTTTTCTATTTTCCGTTTTCCATTCCATCCATCCATGTAGCCACTACCACCGCACCGCACCATCGCCATATTACTAAAAGTACTTTAACATTTTACAGTGCATCGTGCATTGCAATAGGAATCCATAGAGTAAAAAAAAGCAATATGCAAGCAGACAAGACAGCTCACTCCACTCAACTCTCAACTCTCAACTCTTTTTTCTTCTATCTTCTACACTTGCCTTTTTTACTAATATAAATATTTGTAGCGAAATAGAAAAGTGTACGTACGCCGTTTGTGTGTGGATTGTGGATGTCGACTAGTTTATATGGTTATCCCAGAGCAGAGCAGACCCAACCAAAATTGAGCCGTGAAGCTTGCTCTCTCCTTCAGTTCAACCGAAGGTCTCACACAGCGAGCAAGCCAGAAACTCTATCTCTCTCGCCACACTATTTTCGACGCTCTACTCCTTCGTTACAACTTTACCTTTTTTTACAAACGCAAAAAAAAGTGTTGCCAGCTCTTATATCTATCTACTAACTACTTATTTGTATTTTATTGATCTGCTTGTCTATCCAAACCGTACAACGCAACGGGAAAACATGACCCTTTGAATAACCTACCTTACTCTCAGGGCAGTCGTTACTTAATCTCAATGAGTTCATCTTCACTCTATCCAAAATAAGAAGAAATAAAAAAAAAGTGTAGCAAGAATTTTTAAGCGAGTCCATCATCCAAAACTCATATCGTCTCTTGTTGAAAGTTAAGTGGAAAATGACCACTCATCCATATCATTAAACAAAACAATGGTTCGTTTGATTTGATCATCTAAAAACATTCATGATTCCTCCATGACTTTCCGTTAAACTTTTTTGTGGTGTGTTTTGTGAGTGCGAGTATATTGGGAAAGCACCTCAAAATAGATTTCTCTACAAAAAAAAATTGTTAGGAGTATACTTTGGTGAGCTCTAGCTATCGGCTACTAAAGTTTTGATGTTTTTTGGTGTGCGATGTGCTGATATGATAACATAACAACATCATCGTCCATCGAAAACACAACCCTTTCCTGCTGTTGGAAAGTGTTAGTGTTGCTGATACGCATGATGCTGTTGTGTGAGTGAACGTGGCTCGGTATAATATTATGATATTATTTTGATACAATGAGCCAGTTTACATTTTGGCCTGTCCAATTTTCTCCATTAGGGTAAAAGAGGTCTGGTGGTAGTAGTGAACTGTGTGGTGTGGTTAGTAGCGTGTGATGATTGCAATTTGTAATATTAGCGAGAGACGCAGCCTCACTACTCTCATTTCCACCATTAACCGTCTTCCCCAACAATAATTTTCCTCAACAACTTATATTAATTACATCCTTTTCTTTTTCCTTGCACGTCTCTGTCCTCCTGTCATTATCACATTTGACTTGAGACGAGCTAGCAGAGGACAAGACCGAATACCATCGTCGGCAAGGCAGTTCGTAAAACAGGCACATTCACAGATTTTTTAATGCTATTTCCTCTGAAAGAGTAAGTGGCAAAAGTGAGCAAAGTAAAGAATTAAATATAGTATAGATGGATGGACATTTGCAGCAAATTTCCGGTGAGGGCCCACACATAGCAACATAATATATCATCATTGTCCTTTTTTGTGCTGATGTTCGCAATGACGACGAGATAGTAAAGTAAATGATGGTGATGACAATGCAATGCTGACTGACGCGAAGAAGGAAAAGTTTATATGAATACACAATACACACGATAACAGAAGAGAAAAAGCTTAGTTTAATATATATCCATCTATTACTTATCTCTCTACTCTCTCTGTCAATACATTGTATATTGTATCCGTTTAATATATTCGGATTTTCTCTGTTTGCCTGCAAAAAGGATATCAAGAGGAAAAAAGGAAACAAAGTTTGTGTATTGATTTTCGTTACATCCACACAACACACATATTACAGATACGGGCTTGTTTTTGTTTGCGAGAGCGAGCGAGTGAGTGAGTGAGTGTATTTGTGTTTATGTGTCCATTGCTCTGCTGTCACAATCACAATACGTTTTTCTCTTTGGATGAAACAGCATTGTATTTAAGTAAATGCGACAGCAAAAGAGAGGAAAAAAGACGAGTTATTTTTGTGTTGGTCTTGATGCAAGTGGAGGGAAAGTAAGAAGAGTGAAGTGAAAAGTAAAGTGAAAGGAATGATAGGACTGTGAGACGACTGGAGTTGGCGACAAGTGTTTTGATGTCAAGACAAGTCAAAGAAGAAGTCTTATAGTAACCATAAACATAAAACCCAGACCGTCTCTCTGCAAAACTGTCTAACAGTTTGGAAAATGTGTCAAGACGAAAAAGAAAGGTAAGGGAAATGCATAAATCATAGTTGCATGAAACGACATGTTCTTGTGTAATCTGCATTCATTATTATGAAAAAAGGAAGCTGAGGGCTCTGACGTGGAAAGGGAAAGAAACAAAAGTTGACTTTGTGTAGGCCCCTCAGATAGGCTAAATGGGTTGTTTATCTTTTTTTATCATGTTTTCGTATTTTGATGGAAAGGGAGAAAGAGACTACATTCACCCACGCAACAACTCATAAATATTTAAAAGGTGAAGCTTTTCGAGGAGAAAAACATTGTGAAATTAAAATGAGGATTATTTGTTTGGTGTAAAAATAGATAAAAGTGGAATGTGCAAAAGTCAAACGAAAGCTTCTTGTTCTTTCTTGCCAAAATATTTGGAAAAGCAAGTCGAATGTCTAATCTTTTTCTTCATACAGTTTACTGACTGGCAGCAACAACTGCAAATAACACTTGGACATAAATGCACACGTGCAAGTACATTAGCTCATTCTTTCACTTGCTCACTTTTTCATTACTACCGCTTATTACACGGTATAAAAATAAAATAGTCTGGCTAAACAGTAATCAAGCTTAGCAATCTCTTACATTTTAATAAATTCATATGCAACTTGTGTGTTTGTTTGTGTGTTCATGATTAGTTGGCTGGTTGGTAGATTGCTAAATTTTTCGTTGGATAGGCGAAATTAGTGTGGCATGTGGTTTTGTTTCTACGGTCACCGATGTTGCATGTATACCTTGCATTGTATAGTATTCTATAGCACTTTGTTTGACGTTCTGACAGAACTACACTTGCATAAAATGAGGCGTGTAATAAAAATAATGATACTTGTTATGAACGCGTTAAAATACAACCAGGTACATAAAAGGAACAAGTAGTTTTTTTTCTAGTGCCTGGCCGGGTTTTTATTGTCCCTTTTCCGCTAGAAACTTTTTGTGGTTGGGTCACAGTAGCGATATGAAATTCCATTTTATTTTCAGCCCTTCCTTCCTTCCAGCTCATAATAATGAGTTCAAGTGAAGTTAAGTCTAATCGAAATTGTATTCTGCTTCATGCAATACTGCAATGCATGCTAAAACAAAGGAAATGGTGGAAAAGGGATCTACATCCTCCTTTTCCTCATCATCGTCACGGGTTGACGTGACATGTCAAGTCTGATATGCATTGCTTCTGGTCTTGTTGAATTCTATACTCCAGCTCTCTGACATAAATGCTACTTCAGCGGTATTTACTCTGTAAGCTCACCACTATGATTATTTTGATGACGAGCTGAAGAGGTTCTATGCTAGTGTACTTGAGTCTTGAGGTCTTTCTAGTGGTTCAACTATACCCACCTACCTACATATGTAACTAACTTTTCATTATTATCCTTCATCTTCTTGTGTTATGAGCCTTTTGCTATGCCATGACATGCCATGAGAGAGAGAGAGAGAACTGTGTAGACAGATGAAAGATTATTTTCATTATGCAACGCACAACTCATAAGTATAAAATGCTTTGAATTTTACATATTATTATTTTGGCCTTGAGATTAAAATGTAAAGTGGAGAAAGAGTAATAGAGGCATGTCTGCAAAGCCATGTCATAGTCATGGCATGGCCGTTTTTACGTCACAAGTTTTACTGTTGCGGTTTTTCTAGCAGAGAGGAATTTGAATTGAAGGAAAAATATAATATGACGCGTGCGAAATTTCGCAGAGAGAGAGGGAGAATGTGTCTAAAAAGTGAACCTTAATCTCCACATCTCAGAAATGGAAGCACAGGCATAAGCTTGAGAACTGGCTTGCTCTGCTTAGACAACTTCAACTCTTTCATCATCATTTTCAGTTTAATAGTATTTTTAGTGTAAGCAATGCTAATGCTATAAAGATAGCTCATCTCATAATAAAAGTATGATCTCGTTTCATTTTCCCTGCGGATCCCTAACAAATTTATTAACAAAATGTAATTCTACACGACGAGTTGTGCCGTGCCATATTATTCTCTGACTGACTGAGAGACTGTTAAGTGCTCTCTTGAGTGCCAACCTAGCCACTGCACTACTGCAACACAAAACGACTACACTACTGTCACTCCCACAGTCCCAGTCAGTCCCATATAGTCCCATGTCATGTCAAATGTATACACCCATCCACCTTCTTCCATAACAAGCAAGATACCTATACAATTTACACTTACTCACTTCACTCCATCATATCTCAAATATTTGCTTTAGAACTATGGGCTATTTAAGGACTTTAGCATATCAGGTGGCATGTCATCGTACCAAGAAAATAACTCTAACATTCAAAGTATTTATCATTTGTTTGTAAAAAAATAGGCGAAAACTGTAGCTAGATTGAATGTTTCGAGGAATAGATTGAATGGTTGTTTTTTGTGAAGCGGAAGTCTTATATGTTGGATTACTAATCGGCTCAAAAGTCAATATGTGAGGCCTGAGACGGCCGGTGAAACGGAACACTGGATGGAAGCCATACTTGTTTGAAGGATATGCACTGCAGCAAGCAATAACCTTTTTCATCATCATCGTCGATGCATGGCCTTTCACTCGTCATTATATTAATTACGATATAACGACGAAAGAAAGAGTACTTTTAAAAGATTTTGTAGCTGTGAGTATTGTATATGTATGTTATGTTATTTTGAAGGTTAATGGGAGAAATGGAAATACGAAAAAAAGAACACGTGTCTCATAGATGTTTAAGGTACAACACAAAGTTTGTCCCGCAGCAAATGGAGTTAGGAATTTGGAGAAAATGGAAGATAGCTTAAAATAAATGAAAATAAATGTTTGCTTAGCTCTCAAAAGTGAAAAGCCACAAAATGATTTCTCTGCGTTGCACTGCGTATGTTGTATTTGTGCTGCTGTTACATTACATGCATGTTATGTACCTGCCATTACCGTTCATCACGCTCCATACACTTTACTTTTGTGTAAGGCAATAATAGTAAAAGCCTTTTGTAGAGAGATGCTTTTGTGATGCAGGAAAGAAAGCATGTCGTGAGAAATCCTTCTAGTCTTGAGTAGGGCGACACCAAAGTCGTTGCACTGCACTATCGGAGGTAGATGTGAACGGAGAGGGAGTGAACTAGAGAGAGATGCAGTCTGAATATAACCAACTAATCGTAAGATCATGAACATATTTCCCTTCCTTTTATTTTTTATAAGTATGCCAAGGTGGGAATACACATAATACGATCACGACAAGGTTTAAACTTTTTTTCACAATTTCGCATTGTCCATCCATTACGTTGTATTTTAGCAAGAGTAGCAAGTGCAGTTTTATTTTACTGTTGTAAAGTTAAAAAGGAAGCAGAGGCAGTTATTTTTTCGAAAAGAGAAAGAGAATGTAAGAGAGGTGGTGGAGGAGTTGGAGTGAGAGAGTGATAATAATAGCATATTGTTTGATGGTGAAACTCGACAGTTTTATTTTAGACGATAAAAGTCAAGTGATATTTATATTATGTTGTTTTCTGGTGAAAATGTACTCCAGGGAGCTGCTCTCTGTGTTGGATTGCATGGCACTGTCGCTGTTGCACTCAGAAAAAAAAGTGGAATTGGAAAGCGGAGAAGTAAAGCTAGAGTAAATACAGCACGCAAGCACGTGGCATGGCAACTTTCAAGTGGCTTAATTTTTTGAAAGAGATCTAAAAAAATAATATCATTTTAAGGAAGATGGCAAGAGAAGAGCACTCGTGTGATAGCTTTTCAAAGAAAAAGTGGAACAAAAATAGGATGAATATTTGCCTATATGGTAGAAGGAGAAAAAGGGCTACACAACATCATCTTTTTAAGTTTTAATTAAGATGCAAATGCATTCGAGAAGGTGCATATGAAAATTGTGACCTTTTTAATAATTAATGTTTTTTGTGGTTTTTGGAGGCAAACTGACAAGAAGCGAAATTAGAGTGGTAGTTGTAACTTGTAACAGGAGAATGTGTATGTAATGTGGTATGTGATGTGCATATGTAAGACATGCATGTATACGATACCATATAGCTTGACAGCATTTTTGACTTAATGATTGATCGATTTTTCCAGCTTTTCTCGTAGTGTACACAAATGCTCATTATAATTTCTGTTCGTCTCTAAAAAAACTCTTTTCTATGCGCACGGAAATCAGTAGAGCAAAATGCAAAATATTTCCCAAGGTTTGTTCATCCAAGCATTCGTAAAGAAATTTAATAAATTTAGTAAATATAATATTAGTAAGGCATATATTGAATATCTTCTATAATATAAAATCTAGACAGTCTTTTTTTTTATCTTTTTAGCATTTTATGTGACCTGAAGTTGGGATGTTAGCGAGCGAGCACACTGTGTTTATTCAAATGTTATGTAATATGTAGGTACAATATACTATATACAATGTGCTTTCACTTGAGTTGCTCCATTTTCTGTCCGTCTTTCTGGTGAAAAGGCATTATACGGCGGATGCATAAAATGCCTATAATTCATCTTCATTCATACTTCTTATAGTATAATTATAATAAGGTATTATAGCAAAGAAAGGACCAACTTTCAATGTAAGCGTTTTGAGCATTTCTGCCATTTACCTGCTGATTTACTATTATAACATGAGATAAGATATCCATGAAAGTGGGAGAGAAAGCCTATTGTATTTTATGACTATTCAAATGATACTACCACGACGTAATTGCAAACACGTTCTTTTACATTTCCCCTTGTTTTCTCTCCGAAATAATAGGCCAAGTAAAGTGAATGAATAAAGCAGCATTTGCACATGTATTCATAATTCTACCATTTATATATATTTCTCCCAATCTCCCCCAACACAGTGAAGAGCAAGAGAGCGAATCGCTTTCCGAACACAACTATTTTTTGGACAATAACTGCCAAATCATCATATTTCCATATGCACGCACAAATATTGAATTTATTTTACATTTTTTATAGGAAAATGCATAAAAATGTGAAAATATCTATTTGGAAATTCGGGAAATGTGAGAAGAAAGAAAAGAATGGAGAGGGATCTTGTGTGCATGGCATTTGTGCAAGGAAATGTAATCCGCTCGAATGTATTGTATAGCAAACTTGAACACAAAATTACATTCTGTACCAGTACCAGTATACCACAGTGAGTCCCAAATAAATGGAATGGAAAAAACCACACAATTTCAAATGGAAAGTTGAAACCGAAAAGTAGGCACATAGTTTTGATATAGAGAAGCAATAATAGAGCACACAGTAGAGTTTTAAATGCAACCCACTTTAACCACTAGGATATCCCTATGTATTATACATGCATTCAGCAAGTTATGAAAAAAGTAAAACAATTTTTAACTAAATTACATTCCAATAATGATCTATTCAAAGACAAATGTTTGAACACTTATTTCAATAGTCGTATGCTCAAAATTAATTGCTGCACCTTAATTAAAAACAAGAAATGATGGAAATTCAACAAAAGGCAACGTGACGCATAATAATTAAATGAACTAAATCATTAGTTCTCTGTTTTTTTAGATTTACTTCCCAACTTCATTCCTTAGCCTACCTTACCTACGAGAAATGTAATCATTTCACTTCAGCAGTCCTCTCCTCTTAACTTTTGAAAGTAGAGTCAAAAGTCTTCTTTCAACTCGTTATCATCATCCTCCCTCACCTCGCTCTTCATGAATAATATGAAATACTAGTAAGTATTTGACTGTATACTCATCAACTACCTCTCGAATGAAGAATCAAATGTTTTGAGTCTCCTTTCTTCCCTCTACCTCCCATTCCCCTTCTTCTCCTCCTCTCCTCTCTTTCTCTCGCATTTCATCTTATGCTCAAAACTGAACGAGAGAAGTAGACAGAGAAGGAGAGTAATTGGCTCGACGAAAAAAATACGTCAAGGGGAATTCCTATCTTTCTTTCCGCTTCTTTCTACACAGCACAATAAGTCGTATATACATAATGTACATGTGCGCATAGCAAGCTAATTTACCTGCCTCCACTTTTTCTTCCAGTCCAGTAGACAAGCATCAGCATGGTCATGACTATGACTGGCTGCTCAACTCCATCATGTCATCCTAAAAATTCCATTAGTGCATGCAGCAGTGTGCAAAAGGAACTTACAAGGAAAGCAGAAAATGGACCGACAAATATAAATACGAAATAGCTATATGTGATATGTATAGTATTTCTACATATTTGGATTTTAAGCCAATTTATACTCGTGTATATCTGTCGTTGCTATGTGTAAAACGACAAGGCGTGCATTTCGCATTATTGGATTTTCGCCTGACACAGCAAAAAATACACAAAAAATACTACATACAACTGCTACTCATACACGTTGTACTATATACAATGCAATCACACACTTAGCCTACCTTATGGAGTATCAAAAGTAAAAATTGAGTATGCAGTCATGAGCCAGGTATGGAAGAAGGAAAGAAAAAAAATGCAGGAAACAATTCAGAGAGAAAGTCAAGTGTTTGAGAGCATGAGTAGATTTGCAATGAACATGAGCTGTAAATATGGCTTTGAAAGAAGAGTACATTTACGAGCTACACAACAGTCAGCTCTTTAAAAGGGTGTTCATTGTGCAAACGACAGCTAGCTAAAAAGTAGAAAACAGGAGGCAAGTCAAGTCAGGAGGGAAAAAGTGACTTTTCTTCTGCGGACAAACATCCATCTTCACTTTTGGAGGTGCTGAGAGACTCTGACTCTCGTGCTTGCATATTTGAAAACAAAATATCAGACGTAAAGCCCCGTGGTAAATTAACTACAGATTTGGATGACTTGTAATGACTTGTACATAGCTTTTATGTGCAGACTTATAAAAACTAGCAGCGATAATAAATAAAAAGGTTTGCATATCCGTGATTTGCCTATAGTCGACATGTTCACTTTGAAGAATAGAAGATGTGAATTGTAGACTGAACGCAGAAGATGAGAAAATGTATTAATTGTATTACGTGTTGGCAAAGATGATGCACTTTATGTATTTAACTAATAAGTTATTTCCAAATTGAGAAATCTAAAATGAAAAATGTAAAGTTAGAGCTCCTTCACATTCAAATAGAGAAAATATTTGTTGTCATTAAAAAAGTACGTCAAAATATATTACGAATGCGATATCTTTCATGGCGCCAAAAATACCACAAGTAATGTCAACAAAATGCTATGCTAATTTTATCAAGAAAATAGCAATTTATCACAACCGGTAACAACAGCAATGCAAAAAAAGGATGATTTTATGTGCTCATATTTCACTACTCCCTCCCTCCCACCCACTCTACAAATGAAAGGGCTATTTTAGATTCATGGCATGCTGGGTCCATGCTCACATTCAGTTTCAACGACAAAGACAAAACGATCACAGAGAATCCTAAAAAAATGGGAAATGATAATGTTGTCAAGTGTCGGAAGGTCTTTCTAAAAATATATATTTTTTGGGAAATGTGGTAAACTTTGAAAGGCTTGGCTTGTCATCATCATCATCCTCAAAACTGAAGAAAAAAAACGAACCTTTCGCTTGAAGTCAAAATAAATAAGAAACATGGGCTTGTCCTCAGTCAGTTCCGCAAAAAAAAAATGTTACTAAAGGGCCCAAATGCAAAAATGACAAACATTTTTGCAATGTTCTCCCGCGTGATATTAATTTTAACTCTGGTTCTTCGTGAATAATATATCTCACTTTGTTTTCTCCGCTTTGGGCTTTAGATAAAAATATTATTGAACATTAGAGATATTTGGTGCATTTATAATATAATGTACATACATTTATCTTAAAATTGGAATTGGGTATTTCGCCTTGTCCCTTCATAGCTACATGAAATACGCTCGTTTCCCTATTTCAACATAAATGCTTCTTTTTCCCAATTTCAAAGAAATAGGTTTTCCATTTTGAATGGCAGCGTAGTAAAAAAATCTGCCTGAATGGAAAACTTACTCAAGAATACATATACACAAGTATACATAGTGTAAAAAACGAAAAATCCAGCGTAGCAGAGATTTTATTTTAGCGACGAAGCGAAACGAAGCGAAATACAAAATAAATGTATGCAATGCATTTTCAAATGTAAATAAAGTCTTGCATGAATATCTGTATCTAAATATTACTTAATTCCATTCACATTTCCATTACACTATTATGAATTTTTTACGCAAACATACAATAACTCATACGGAGAGAAAAAAGTGCCCGATTTTATCAAAAGATTTATCCATGCAAAATATGTATGTATGCAAGTTATCCTTATACATTCATCCTTGGCATTCTCTTTTTTCTCACAGAGTCATAGTCAGCGTCAGTCAGCGTAAGTTTCATTCTTTTCTTAGCTAACCAAACCTATTTTATGCATTGCTGCCTTGCTGCTCATTTTTACTTTACAGCACAAAAAAAACTCTGCTAATGTTCAACATTACAATGAACAATGTACAAACACATGCTTTACAAAACAACAGCCTAAGCCTAACTAGGTATTATGATATCAGTTGGGGAGTAAGCATTGGATTCAGTGCCTTCATTGCAAAATCAAAATCATTGATTCTGGGACGACGTACATTACTTTAATACATTGGATCTAATACCCTTTCCAAATTCTAAATTTCAATTGAATATTCTAGAAAAACGCAACGATGAAGCTTTGATATGACAAAATAGAAAATTGTATTTTTTTCTGTTTTTGAATAAAAATAAAGTTTCTTGCTCCACACCAATTTTCGATGCTTTTAATTCATTTGTTAAAATGTTATGTATAACTATAGTGGAAGCACTATGGTGTCCAATCCAATCCTCAAAGCGCTGGATCCAGTGCTCGCTCTCCAACTGATATTATAATAAAACATGCATACATTTTTTTCTGTGAAAACTACGAAGAATGAAAAGCGATTTCCAAAATAATAACAGTGCCGTTTTGACTAGCGTCTGCCTCAGTTCATCTGAAGGTCTCGTACACAAAGCTATACGACAGAACACCGACTCCACAACAAGCTTTTGTGCATGGATTTTTTTAAAACCAAATTGTTATGGAGTGTGTGATAGTATTGTGTATGTAATGTGCATATTATTATCATAATTTTATTAACATTCTCATATTTAAAAATAAAAGTTTTTTAAAAGTCTCTTTGTTCTCGACTTGTGTCTGTCTACAAAGCTTTATTAGGGATTCCTCAAGTGAAACCAACCAGCCATACTAATAACAAGATGTGGGGTATTGGATCCAGCAAAAAGATAATAAAAAAGTGATACAGATATACATACTTAATGTAGAATAGAATAGTTGATAGGGGCAGGAAAGAGGATGGTGATATGTAATGCTATTAAAGTAAATGGTTTGGTGGGGAATGGTGGTATTGTGCTGTGGTTCTACGATGGGCTGTGGTCTCTAGTGGTTTGTGTGATTGTGTGATGTGAGTGAGAATAGCTGAATGACTAAAATGACTACGACTATACGTCGCTGTTTAACTGCGATTTCATGCTTTAAAAAAAGATAGAATATAAATTTGAGTGGTTGTTTCTTCTATTTGATTTTGGTGGTGGCATAGTATAAATTTAATTGCTGTTCTGCTGAAATTTTATTTCCATTTCTTCGTCACCAAAAATATATATTAGTGATGGGAAATGGGAAAGATGATGCATGTAAGTGTGAAAAAATCATTAAAAGTTTCCGCTAGACACACACATTACATTTTCAGCACGGACGACAGCAAGTGAGATGACAGCGGTATATATACTTGATATTTTGAAGTATGAAAAGCAGTAGCAGCTGCAAAAGTGATGATGTGCTTGTACTGTGATTGACGTCACCACGTGATATGTGACTAATGTGACACATGAAAACATAAATATTAATAACAACACACTATGATGTAAGCTACATTTTAGAATTTTTAGTTTCTGCTGTGAATACAAAGTAATGTCAAAACGTTTAGTTTTGCCTTTGATTTATTTTGAGGATATATGTAAACGAGAAGGTTAATTTATACCTTTACCAATACCTTTCCTCCAAAGTCATTTGTCTTTTGCCCCACCCACGCAATAAATAAAAATGGAAACGAAAGATTTCAAGGTTTTTTAAACATCATCACGTTACGTTCGGACACACGTAAGAATGTGTCATGTGGTGTTGATTTTTCTTTGATTATAAATGTTCTGAAAATTATAAAATGATCTGCAAATATTTACTTTTTTATATCCAGTTCGCTATTTAAAGAAAGAAAACGAAAAGTTATTCCTTGTCTGCCATAATATGTAAATGCATAAGTTATAAAATATTCTGAAATTTCATGTTTTCAAAAATTGAGATTTTGCGTAAGCCAAGAAAACGCCTAGACAACAACACACATAATATAATATGGAACAGAGAACTGCCAAATCTGAAATGGAGATAATGATAAAACTGAAATATTCGAAATAATGGGAAAAGGCATGGGAGAGAGGAAGGAAACAGAAATTCGTTGTCAGTTAGTTCTTCATTATTATCATGGTATCATAGTATGGTTTATCGATTTCATCCGGCAAATATGCAATATTGAACATGAAAAGCAACTAGGGATATGGATAGGGATCATCATGGAACACAAAAACATGGAACACCTGAGCGAGAAAGAAGGCGGAGGTGGGAATTTGCATTGAACATGATTGGCCGATATTAACTAGAGAGATAAGAGGAGGAAAGAAGGTGAATTCATTATGAACGAAGGAACGGTATTATCAATCAATATTATCATCATCACATCATATTTTGTATTCAATCTCTATTTGCATTGATCATTCTTGTGTAAAAACTAATAATATACATTCATTTTCCATGTCAATATTGTTTCCATTTTCTTACTTTTT
>JAQFZH010000770.1:0-27551 GCA_034695485.1 Entomobrya nivalis
GTTCGATACCCATCCATTTTCGAGTTGCCCTCCAGTTCCGGTATATCCGTCTCAGAGTACGAACTAATCAAACACTCGAATAGAGACTCCAGCTCATCCACAAGTTTAATCCTCACCCATCCCTCCACATTTAATGAATGGGTAAGCTCGTGTCCTATAATTGTGCCAATTCCACCATAGTTCATGTACCAAGGTACCGTGGGCCTTTGATAGTAAAATGGTGACTGGAGAAGACCCACCGGCAAGTCTATTCAAAATACATTAAAATTTCTCAAGTCACCCCACAATTTAAAAAAAAAATAATTAACTAATTAATTAAAAATCCACTTACTGATTGAATTTCTCGCCGTATCATAATAAGCGTAAGCTTCTCCAATGAAAGACCAATAATTACCCCCCCAACACTCCATATCAAACGGTTGCCTCAACACCTGAAGCCCTTTCATATACAGCCAAGTCGTCACCTTAACATATCTCTGAATATAAGTCTCATTTCTCCTTGTTTCCTCATCCCCCAAATCCAAATCCTCATAAAACTGCTCCACATAAGTATCATTACTAAAACTTCGAGGAAACCCAACACACAACTTTATACTCGCCAATTTCCTTCTAATAGCTAGCTGAAGCAAATGAGGAATAAAACTCTGTTTCCCTAGCAACTCCTCCATTCTCACTTTCACACTAGCCGCTAATATCTCCACCTCTCTTTTCAATCCTCCCTCAAAGCTATCCTTCACAAATTCCGACCCAATAGCAATCGTAAACTTTGAATTTATAACCATCGCACAAGTGCTATTCCTATCCATCATCTTCTGCTCGCCATACAAATCCTGATAAAATCGCCCATGAATCTGCCTCAATTTTTTAGTACTTCCGGTTGTAAACTTTGCCATTAGTCTCCATATCAAATAATTTGCTAATGTTTCTGTTGGCGTTCTATCTAATAATTTTACTAGCCCTTGTATATATGGTAGATCGTGAACCAAAATTTTCTCATTTTGTTCGATTTTCACATCACTCCCATTCACAACCATGGCTAAAAATCCCTTCCAATCTAACTTATTCAATGGCTGATTATTGGTCCATTCAGCATCAGTCTCTTTTTGAAGATGATCCAAATCCCAGAATGTTTCCACACTTGTTATCGTCGTTTCCGGGGTTACCAGTTTCGCCAGACTGACTTCAAAAGCTATCATGGTTTCAGCCATGTCCTCTAACCGTAAGTTATCCACTTTCCATTCTCCTAGAAATTCTGAGATCTCTTCTGATTTTCTCCACTCCAATAATTCCAACGCGACATCAACAACAAATCGTTTGTAAGCTGTGAGCAATCTTGTGTAGCGTTGAGGCTGGACCAAATATTCTCTGCTGAGGAAAAATAGGGGTTCAACGACAAATAAAGCATTTTCAGCGGGTCTTGCCGTATCCTGTTTAATTTCAAGGGCGACTATAGTGGAAATAGAGAGTTTTTGCAGAACACTCGTAACTTTTAGCCAAGAAAAGCTCCAACGTTCAGTCCAAGTGTCGTCGGGTGCATGGCCGTATAACAGAGGCCAACCTCCATTTCTCTCCAAAATTTTCATGATTGGTCCAAGTCCATCTCGCTCAAGTTGGTCGACATCGGAACACTCTTTGTAAAAGGAACGAGCCATTTGGAGACCTTTCGTTGGGGCTACTTTAGGTGTTGCGGGGGTTTCCCCTCTAATTATTTTCTGGGTTGCCATGATAACTCGATCGTTGATTTTAGCAAAGTGGTCCGTTGTAGATGATGCGACATCTGGGGGGTTTCTTTTCACCCAACCGCCGCAAGCGAAAGCGTAGAAATCGTCGCAGGGATTTATGCGCCATTCCATGGATTCCAGAATATTGAGAGCTAAATTTAAATATACATATGTCACTTAAGTTACCATAGCAACCAATGAAAATTTAGATATATTTTTTAATTAACTTACCTGTATGAACGCACAAAGGACTATAGCAAGTTGCCCTATCATTTCTACTCAAATTCCTCAAATTTTCCCTTGCCTCGTTCTCATGCACACTTCGATTAGCCATCTGCCAAATATCCTTCACCTTCCCAATTAACTTTGGCTGAAGACCCCGCATTTTCTCGTGATTATATTTGAGCCTGGGTTGACCATGTTCCAAAACGGAGTAATACCAGTGGAATGTTAAGCTTATTAGAATGGCTAGTAGGGTGACCACCACTAGTATCCCAATTGTGAGCAATAGTCGTCTATTTACAATGTCCTTTGATATACTTCTTGTAGAAACTTGAGGAATTGTAGAAGCTCCATTAACACTACTCGAATTACCATTGGTACGATTTAGAATTACGGGGGATAATCCACCATTTAATTTACTGCTCTCATCGCAGTTTAACGGAAGTACGGAGGCTGCCGTAAAGGTATCTTCTTCGTTAGCAAATTGCATGGTAACTTAGTACAGCTAGTGAAGTTCTAAAATTAAAGTGAACGTTTTATAAAACTTCACATGATTTCTGTATTCGAATGTTCGATTAAATTTTAAATCGAATTGAGAAACAGCAGCAGTCAGAGTTTGCGATTTAAACACCTGACCACCCACGCACCACTGAAAACACCACCATTTACTTATATAGTAGACAAGAAGAAACGACCTTGAGCAAAATATTTTTTCTTCCATGGTTATACAATGTACTATGGATTGGCTCTTTCTCTTTTATCAACTGTTGATATAGTCTTGTCTGTATTGTGAAGATTGAGCGAAAGTAAAACGGAGGATGTGGTGAATAGAAAAAGATGAAGTAGATAGAGTGTATTTATTACTTTTCATCACCTTTTCGCAAAATAAACTAGTATAATATTTCACTACATTGTCATCGTATAGCTCATAATGAACATGATTATTGCTTTCACATTTTTTTTTGCAAAAAAGGTAACATGTGTGGATATGTTGAGATTTGATGCTAAGATGTGTGTAGTGTACTTTCTCCGGAAAAATATAGGTTTTCTTGTGTGCTTACATTTTGATACAAAAGGAGGATAAGACAAGGTGGAAAAACCGAATGGGACAATATAGGGAAAGAGGAAACCCGACCGGTATGCTTCTAGGGCTATTTATCCACTTTTCGGGTTTTCTATGGATTTGTGTTCTTACTGTTTCTAAGTGAATGACGCTTGTCGAATTGGCTTGCTGTGTGGTATAGTATGTGGAACGAGTGTTCTTTTGGGGGGAAGGTTTTGATGGAAAAAGGGGAAATATCGAACAGTAGAAAACAAAAGGATATAGGTAACAGAGTATGTATGTTCGTTACGGGTATTCATGGAATATACGAGATTTTAGTTATATGAGCTAATATCGACAAAAGAGAAAGAATGAAATGGAAAAGGAACAGATGTTGCTTTTTGACTCTCTTTTATGAAAACCGTTACATATATGGAATCAGTAGACGCATAGAGAAAGTAAGTTGGAATTTTCATAGAGCAAGACCGTAGAAGTAGCCGTGTGTAATGTTATTATTTTGGATAACTTAAGTTGGACTTTTTACATATTTGTTAGCATTGGTTTTATTAAATGGAACATGTGGTTCATACAGTGAAATGACATGGCGGTTTATGTTAAAATCGAGTAAATAGCTTGTGTAAGTTGACTTAACGAATAAGTCAAGATATACTATTTAATAAGTAATAAATGATTAATCGATCGTTTAAATTTTATTAATCATAAAAGCTCCTACTATGGTATTTTTTTTTACTCAATTGGATTTATATATGAATGGCACACGTGGTATAAAAATATGAGGCCAATTATGCCATTAATCTTAAATGAGCTTATTAATTAGTTTATAGCTTAATTGTGAAAAGAGATAAAAATATAATGTTGGCTTGAGAGGATTGTAATTAACCTAAGTACAGAATATATTAACGAAACTCAAGCCCAATAGGCATAGTAGTGAAATCTTTGAAGTTTGATTAAGAATAAAATTTTCCAACCAAAATGTTAATCAAAAGGAGAAAGCGACATTTTTCTGTGCTTCTAATTGTCTTGTTTGCTCAAAGTATTCCTTTAAGAATTTAAGTTTTCCAGTAAAAAAAATATAACAGATTTAAAAAAAGTAAACTATATTCATTTCTTAATATTTTTATAGCAATTACAACAACAGCACAAAATTCTACTCCCGCGAGTACAACAACTGATCATCCTCCTCCTCCACCTTTGCAAATTTCCAAACTAGCGATTTTAATAGTTCTAAGCGAAATTGTGGGATGGGTTTATTTTTGTGCTTGGTCTATTTCGTTTTATCCTCAAATCGTTCAGAATTTTCAGCGCAAAAGGTAAATATTAACATAATTTTTTTTTATAAGACAGAAACCACACAAATTGTTTATTCATTATTATTTTCAGTGTTCGCGGCCTGAGCTTGGATTTTGTCTTTCTAAATATTACCGGCTTTACTGTCTATTCAATTTACAATGTGGGCTTGTTCTGGTTTAATTCAATTCGGGTAAAAAAATATACTTAAACTTAAAATCAAATTTAAATAATTATAAATTCAACTCTAAATTTTGCATTTTTTTTCCCTCAACAGCAAGAATACTACATCCAATACCCACAAGGCACTATCCCAGTTCAGCTAAATGACGTTGTCTTCTCATTACATGCCTTGTTTGCATGTACAGTAATCGCTATTCAATGCATTATTTATGACCGGGGATCCCAAACAATTTCTATATCAGGGAAAATTATCCTTTTTACAATATTTGTCTTTATTCTCGTCATATTTATTGTGGCTGCATGTCATCTCGTTTCTTGGCTTGGTTTCCTTACCTGGTGCTCATACGTTAAACTAGCAATTACCTTAATTAAATATGTACCTCAAGCCTACCTTAACTGGCATAGGAAAAGTACCTCGGGTTGGTGTATTGGAAATGTACTGCTGGATTTTTTGGGCGGAGTTTTAAGCCTTGCTCAAATGGTCATGATTGCCTACACCAACAGTAAAACATTTAAACACACTATTTAACCGACATCTGTAAGTTTTTTTAAATGTAGGTCAGTTATGTATATAATTTGTATGTATTTATTTTGTTTAGACGACTGGTCATCCTTTTTTGGTGACATTACAAAATGCGGACTGGGCCTCTTTTCTATTATATTTGACCTATTTTTCATGCTCCAGCATTACGTTCTGTACAATCAGTCGACTATGTGTGTGCTAAATAGCTTTGCTATTAAAAAACCAAAGAAGGAAATCGAAATGGTAGCTGCCAACGTAGAAATGAGCCTCCCGACAAAATAAATTACTAAGAATTACGTATTACTTTGTTAAACCATTTATAAGTTATTTTTATACATTAAAGTGATACAGGATATGTGAGGAAACGTTCCTCAATACCAGGTTATACAGGTTATATGTAAATACTGTTATAAGCCGTTTTTATCAAATACTTTAATGATAAGCTATATTTATAGTACGTCCTATTTAAAGACCACACATAGCAATTAAGTCTTCCGTGTAATTTATTTTCAGCTGGTTTTTTAAATCATTTAGCAAAATAAGCCAACACAAAAACAAAATTACTACACAAGTAACAATTATTTTGAATACAGATTTTAAGTAAGCGAATATTTTAATTGGTATGCATGGAATTGATTTATATCTGTTATATGATATTGGCAATCCACGTTACACAGAAAAAAATACCATGTTTAACTGAATATAAAATTGTGGGTTTCATGTAAGGTAAAAAAAATACCGGCCAAAGACCAGAACTAATATTTTAAAAGTTAAATGATTTTCAACAAAATTAGATTTCGAAGTGACCTTTATGATGACTTTTGAAGGTTTTTTGTCATGGTAATTTTTTTATTACTCAGTTAGTACCAGAACTTACAGTTTGAAACACACATTTTTCGTAAATAGCCTTCCGTCATGTTAAGCGACCGATTCCACTTTCTCATTTCCTTAATCCTTCGTCCAGCCGCCCAACTAAGAATTTTTAAGTACGACTGGAATCCTAAAAGAAATTTATTTGTTCCCATAGCTCACTCAAAAAGAGAAACAAATAATTTCATAACTATACTCAGTCTTTTATTCCTGTTGGCATGGCTACTATTTTTAGTAGCTCAAATACTTCGATTTTACTACATTGGAAACATTGATTCGTTAGTGTTTGTAGTGACTTGTCTTATAAGTCTTTCGATATTATCGTTAAGCTGTTTTCTATGTACTTTGTTGGCTGATGAGCTGTTTCCTATTATAAACAGTTTTCTAATCTTTCTTCGAATGATAAACGGTAAGAATATTTAAAAAATAAAATAAATGCAAATTGTTCGTTATAACTTATTTGTTTATTTTTCTATTTAGCCCAATACATGCCATCATTTAATCCGAACAAGAGCAAATTCATAAAACTCATCGACTTTTGTGCATTTACACTAATTACAACTCTAGTTTTTATTGCCTTTACAAAATTCACATTTTTTATTCGCTCTCCCACCGCACCAGACCGTTTTGGTAACGTTTTACACATAAAAACGTGGTACTATTTTCCAATAATTTACATGTTACCAATCTACATAATTTCCTATTGTCATTTAAATTTAATAATTATAACCTTGTCAGCATTAATGTTAGGCACAATCTATATCCCATTTGTTGTACGGGAATTACGTGTAGGTAATTGTAAGAACTATAAGTGTAGTGACACTTTAAGAAAGCCTAAAAATCTTCAGAAGGTTTACAGAATGATTCAAATTTTACATATATTTGCTAATCAAATGATTGGCCCATTTTTAATTCCATTTCAAATGGTTTCCACACTTATGTTTGTATTTAGTGGATATTCCCTTATAAGGTATAGGAATCAAATGGCAGAGGCAGCTGAAATTATGGTGATTATGTGGACTATAGCTGGGTCATTTGGATGGGGATTGATATTATCAATGGGTGGAAATTTGAATTTAAATGGGATAAAAATTCTAAACTCGTGGAAACAGAGTAGGTGGGGGTCACGTTATGAGAAAAAAATAATGACAAGGTATGCTAGATCCTGCACACCAATTATGATCTGTTATGGAAAGATATTCGTGATAAGGAAAGTCAGTTTCATGATTTTTGTGAGAGGGTTGTCGAGAGGATTGGTAAGAGCTTTGTTAATGCTGCATTAGGCCTTTCAGAAGTTTTGGGTTTAATTAAAACGATTTTTAACGCGTAACGAAAAGTTTCACATTATGAATTAGCGCAAATTAAATACTGGTATATGCTCAATTTTTTAGGTTATAATAGCAAGCTACGGCCAAACTATTTATAATTGCCGGCAAAACATATTAGGATTACCAAGTTAATAGTCGCTAATCTATTTTTCGTTGGACAATATTTTTGGTAGATTTCTATCGTAAAATTTGTTATGAATATTTTTAAAGACCTATTTTTGAGGAATTTTATTTTTGAGCATTTAATTAATATGCACACAACTGATCAATATCTAGCATAACAGCATTCTATACCATGTATAAAAATTCGAAAACCATGTTAACTTAAATTTTAGTTACTAGTAATTAGGAAGCATATGACGGCCAAAGACCTCACCCAGTGACTTTTGCAAGATTTGATCTTAATATGGGTCTCAAAATGACTTTCAAATAATTCCAGTTGCCAGTTCATTTCATACAGGGATGCCTTGAATATCACAACGAACAATTTTTAGCCTTATTTTGCGATAGCAAACTGCCGTCATGTTAAGCGACAGATTTTACTCTCTTATTACCCTTATCGTTTGTCCAACAGCCAAGCTAGGAATTTTAAAGTATGACTGGAACCCTACCACGAATTTATTCGTTCCCATATCCTATTCAAAAAGACGAATAAATAGTTTTATAACTTTGTTCAGTCTCGCATGCTTACTACTATGGCTATCAGTTTTGATATTTCAAATATTTCGATTTCACTGGTTAGGAAACATTGATTCAATAGTGTTTACAGTAACTTGTGCAATAAACCTTTCAATATTATTATTATGCTGCTTTATGTGCACTTTGTTGGCGGATGAGCTATTTCCAACTATAAACAGTTTTAGACTTTTTCTTCGAATGATACATGGTAAGTAGAGTAATAATTGTAAAAAAATTAGACTAAAATACTTTATTTATATGGTTTTTCTTTCTTTAGCTGAATACATGCCATTTTTTAACGACAACACATTTATAAAACGAATTGACTATTGTGCTTATACCTTAACTACATTTCTAGTCTTCTCGGCTTTAATGAAATGTCTCTTCTTCATTTGTAATCCCACCGAACCTGATCGTCTTGGAAATGTTTTATCTTATCAAGCTTGGTATTTATGGCCTATTATTTATGCGTTACAAATGTACACAATTTTGTACTGTCATTGAATTTGATTGTGTTGACCTTGTCTGCATTTGTACTGGGAACAATTCATATCCCATTTGTTGTACGAGAACTACGTGTAGGGTATCGTAAAAATTATAAGTGTAGTGTCACGCTAAGATATCCCGAAAATTTACAGAAGGTTTACAGAATGGTGCAGATTTTACAAATAATGGCTAATCAGATCGGTGGCCCGTTCCTAATTCCCTTTCAGTTAATTTCCACACTTTTGTTCATATTTAGTGGATACACATTTATAAGGCATAGAGATCAAATGGCAGTAGGGGCAGAAGTTATGATAATTATATGGACGATAACAGGCCCAGTTGGTTGGGGATCGATATTGACGATGGGAGGATATTTGCATTCAAATGGGTTAAAAGTTATAAACTCGTGGAAGCAAAGTAGGTGGATGTCTAGTCATGAGAAAAAGATAATGACAAGGTTTGCACGATCTTGTACGCCAATTACAATTTGTTATGGAACGGTATTTGTGATAAGGAAAGTAAGTCTAATGGTTTTTGTTAGAGGTTTGTCGAGGGGATTGGTAAGAGCTTTGTTAATGTTATATTAAAAAACTGACAAAAATATTATAGGATTAAAGTTGAGCAATAAAATGTATTGAATATTTATTTGTATTTTGGGAAGTCTAGAATATTTACAAGTATAGTTATTAAAAAATATTATATGAATTCGATATATCGTTTTTCAGTCACTAAAATATTTACAAAATATACGAACTATTTTTTAAACGCGTAAAATTTATACATGTTAATTTTAAAGATATAACTGTTTTATTGAATAAGGGACTTGTAGTATTCATCCTTGTAAAGCACGGCGTTTTCCAGATCTGTATCAATAGCTTCATGGTCCGGTAAGTCTCCTCCGATCCATTGGGGTAGAATGCTTTTTGGAATCATTTTGTGGAAAACGGACAAATTATTTCCGTGAAAGAATAGCTAAAATAAAATAAATAAATAACAGCATCAAAAGCTATAACTATTTGTTATTTATGAAATTTATACTTTAATTTGGCATTTATAATTGTTACGTTACCCGACTGCGAACTTTTTCTGGGAGGAATGGTTTGGCAATTTGCATCCCAACTTGCATTAGATGAGGCAGGTAGAGAATATGGCAGCCTTTGAACCTGGTTGGACAGCATTTCTAAAAGAGTACAAATAATAATTAATTAAAAAAGTAAATTTGTCTAGTTTAAAATATAAAAAAAAATTTTTTAAGGTAATTAAAATATAATGTCAACGTACAACACAGAGATTTACATATTTTTGGATATTATGTGGCGTCAGAGCTTTTAACTGCTTTGGCGAAAATCCAGCTCCATCCACAACCACAATGATGCCATTTAATTGAGTATCCTTGAAGCTCATCATTTCCCAAACGATCATGATCTGATATCGTAACAAGTCATCTACCGAAGTTTCCTTGGGATCGAACAGATCTAAAAATATAAAATTAAACACTCGAGTTTTATAAATATAATTTCTTAAATAGTCAAAATCCCGTAAATTTGTAAAACTGCTCATAATATAACCTGGTTTAAAAATACAAACTTGACGACCAAGTGTATCCCTATGTTTGAGGATACGCATGGACTTATCTGCTATCACAGATCGAATGGCAGTTGGATACAGAGTAAGAAATACTTCAGGATAGTACTTCCGCTTGGAGTGCACATTGTTGGTCAACTAAAATAGCAAAGAGAAATTCACAAACACACACACACAAATAAATAAACATTAAAACTAAGAACCATAAGAAAAAATTAACTTTAAGGTAAACTTTTTTGTAAATATATTTTTGCACTGACTTTTTCTATTGCAGATTTCAAATTATATTTTCGTCCACGGATAAACCGAATAAGAAACTCATCTTCAAATACCCAACTCTTCAGAATTTCGTCATCACTTTCTGTAAAATTACCACAAATAATACGCACACACAAAAATTTCCATAAAAATCTGATTAGTTTTTTAACTTTAAATTCTATAGGTTACCATGGTTAACTTACCTAATATCATCAGTCGTAATTGGTCAATAAGGTCTTCAATATTATCATCCTTGTCCTTAAGTTCCTTGGCTACTGTATTCGCTGACTTGTCAGTAGCCAGCTCGAGATATGCCTTTAGTTTACTCATTTTCACTGCTTATTTTTTATCACTAAACCAATAAAAAAATTACACTTTAATTTATATTTAACGAAAAACTACAATTCAATTCACTTCACAATTTACTAAAAATTTTACTGCCCACTAAATAAGAACTACGGTATATTATCAAGGGAATGAGGAACTGCTGACAAAAAATGAGGAATATTTTTAAGACGAAAAAAGGGACACAGGAACCTAAGGTCTTACCATCCAGAAAGAGATGATGTGACTCATTTTAATTCCTTTATATAACCAAACCATCTTCCTTTTTTCTACCTTAATATTTTATCACTGAAAAAATCATCTGTAACATGGACTTACCCTTTATGAAACGGAGCTTCCCTTAAATTTTTTATTCAAGGTCTTTAGCAAAAAAAGGCAATAACATCTTTGAACTTTAGTATGATACCTTTAAGGTAAACTGTGAGTAATCTTCTTTTGTTTACATCAAAAAAAGGATAGATCTGCTTTTGCTTCTAAATATTTTCAATTTTATTTTACCAAAAAATCAGCTGAAAGTGCAAGTGATGATGGGAAGAAAAAACCCGTTTCTTTGCTTTGTTTGATTCCAGCTTGGTGCAGATGGGACACAAGAAAGGGTTACTACCTTTTTTTTCTTTGTGTTGGGTCCAGTCGAGTACGCGCTGAAAGTGCAAGTGAAGCTGGCTAGGTATGTATTTTGTTTGGTAGAAAAAGTCAACGTACCTAGACAATTAAAAGGTATTAAATGTTTTTGTGTGGGTTCACTGCCAAGGCCTACGGGTGACCTTAAGGTGAGTATTTTTGTTAGTGTAAATTTGCTATTGTACAATGTACGTGTACGTTTTATTTGGAAGGGTTATTGCACTTTTGATTTCAGTATTTGTGTGATTTTTCCGGGAATTTTGTATGGATTTTGGGAAAAAAGGTTGTGTTTTTATTCCAGTGGTACCTTTTGGTGAATAAAATTTTACACTGAAAAATTGTATGAGAAAAATGATGAGGAATTGATTAGAAACATATGCAGGTTAAGAGAAAGAAAATCGAAAATAAATTATATATATACGTATATCGTTTGAGGAATTTTGATTAAGGAAAATAGCAGAAATATTTTTATATGATAGCTTTGCTTTTAAAAAATATTGAAGCTTTTACTAAATTATTTACCCTTCTAAAAGATAAAGGTCACTGTTTCGTTAAAAATCGATTATATTCGCTCGTGGACAAATGCGACGGTCAAGCTATAAAATTAGTTGGCTGACGTAAGTAAAGTCGAATCGATGACAATATTTGATATGAAAAATATAACATAACAACACGCCTCCTTTCCATGTGGAATTAGTAATTCTTCTGTTTGTAATACTGTTTTTCTGGGTTTTGCTGGAAATTTACAGAAGTAGAAGCTTAATAGCAAGGTTATGAAATCAGATAACCGGTAATATAAAAAACATGTGTAATTTTAATAATAGCATTAATTTAGTTTAAAAAGCTGGGTAATTTTTTTAAGCGACGTAATTTATAATGATTAGAAAGTAAACTATAACTAATATTTCTCCTTGTATGGATGTTTGGGTCAAACTGAAACATAACGTTAACTGTCAACCATTAAATCTTGATAGTATGACCTAGCGTTTAAATTGGTAGAAAGGTTCATTAACGGATTTAAGGTAACTATATATTTGGCATTTTTGGTACGCGTGGGAGAAATACCTTTTAGTTAGTCAAGCTTTGTACGATGGAATTTACGGTTTATGCGTTTTATGTCGTAAATAATTTGGATAGCTGAAAATGTTTAAAAAAGAATATTGAAGTCAAAAATAGTTTATTGACCTTCAAAACTATTTTTTTTATTAATCAACTGTGCATATAGAGAGAAAAAGAATAAATAAAATGCATGACATGAATACTCATCGCTTATATGAATTAAAATGAAATGTTCTCCAGTAATCCATAATATACGTATAAACAATTCTATGAGAAAGTTTTCAGTTAAAAAGGCACATTTTTTAGTTTCATACTGCCGTGCTATATCAATTAACTTGCTTTAAAAAGTCACATTAAAAACTAGTATACATGTTTCTGTAAGTAATAAATCGTTATAGAATATAATTGCTACACTTGAATATTTTACGACTTTCATAACCGTCAATAAAATGACAATTTTTGTAAAAGACTAATTCTACATTTTAATCTAAACGTGTAATTATTATGTACGTAGCAGATTGGCAACGTAAATGCTACTATTAGCTATGCTCACATGTTTTTGTGTAATATCACATGTCGGGAGCTTAGTGGATTTATTTTACTTTTCAATTCAGATCGCAGTTTAAGCTTCAGTAAAAAAATTATTTCGATCTATTGGATCATAAATTCCAGTGCTATCCACAAGCTTTGAATAAATTTATATAAAACTCTCATTTAAGTCTTCTTTATTTTTTCATGATGATAAGTGACCGTATGTACCAGGAATGGAAGTACTTACTGACCCTTTACAATTTCCTTGGAGCACTACCTATTATTTGGAATGAAAGTACACTAAACATGGAAATATCCCCACGATGTCAGCGACTCATTCGTCGACATTTTGTAGTTCTCTCCTTCCAAATATTATTTATGCTTGGTCAGTGCATTCGCTTTAAACTAGAGAAAAACTACAACTTATTTAATCAAACTTATGGTGCAACTTGTTTTGCTCTGGTGTTGATTCAAGTTTATATCTGGCTGATATTTATGGAAACGGATGCGTGCGCATTTAATTTGTCCTTTCTTCCATTTTTGAGACACATGAATCGTAAGCAATATATAAAATCTAATACAACTAATAAATTGCTAAAAATTTAAATAATTTTCAATAATTAAAATAATAATAAAGCATTTTAAATAATTTCCAGGTACATATTACCCGTATTATAACCCAAATGACAGCAAAACTTCTCTTAAGGTTGAAATATATTGCGCGTGGTTGACTCTTGGTTTTTACACATTGCTTCTACTCGTTATTTTAGTAGTAATATATTTCCCACACTTACCCATATTTATTGGCTATTATGTTCCCGAAACATCGTACTTTATTATCAAACTGATCCTATGCTATGTCTACTCAACATATATTTTACTTTACCTTTTTATTAATGTAGCCCTCCTTCTATTATCTGTATTGGCTATTTCCGTTTACTATATTCCTTTCGTTGTCTGGGAATTAAAATTGGGAATGAAGGAAAATGTTTACAAATCGTGCAAAGTTTTAAGAGATCCAATATGTAATCTAATACTAGCTTTTCGAACTTGTCAAATTGTCCAGCTTTTGTTGAATAACGTATTAGGCGTTTTTCTGGTACCAACGCATTTTTTGGTCACCCAGTTTGTTATAATGGGAATATATATGGTATTTAAGCATATGAAGGAGTTAGATTTGACAACGTTAGTAGCACTCATTTTGATTGTTGTTGAAGCTGCGCTGTTTTGGGGAGCGTTTTTAATGATTGGTGGATATTTTCATTTTTATGGAGTAAAGGTTATGAAGAGCTGGAAATATTATGATAGATATAAGTCGAAGGAAGAAAGAAAGCTTATGAGTAAATTTAGAAAGTCTTGTAAGCCACTTATGATTAATTATTATAATTATTTTGGTATGAGGAGGTTAACAGTTTTAAAGTTTTTTCGAAGTTTGTCGCGGGGTATTTTAAGGGCGATGTTGGCATTGTAATAAAAAAAATATATAAATTATTTAATTTTTAAATTAACATTTATTTTATTACAATATATTTACTCAAAGGTATATACTAATCATTTTGACAATTTACTTCAGTATAACAACTGTTTGTATTATATTAGCGTACTAAAAGCAGATCAATTATTCTCTGAACACAAAACAACTGAAAAATTGGTGGCGTTCTCTCCTCAATAAAATTAGACAAGCCAAACCTAATTTTTGTAACTTGACATGAATTCAGAAAACGTGTAAAATATTTGTCTTCTTTCCGAAAGTTTCTATGAGGTAAACTTTTTACCATTTTCTTTAGCATCTGCAATGATTTCTTTGAACATTTATGAACATTTCCCGCGAATCCATACACAATCAAAATAACGAGCATGGTTTGAATTGCCGACGAAGCAAAAAACAGTTGTAGCAGAAATGGCAGTGACACGGATTGAATTAGTGCGACGACAGAAATTATTTGTGTGATGCCACAGGTAAGTAAAAAAACGAAAAATAGTGATCGCATCCCTTCATTATACATTTCAGCTAGAAGGTGAATTGCTCGTAGATCAGCCAATGTGCAGTATTCAAACTTTGTGACCACCTTTAGATTCTTTTCCCGGATTTCGCAGCGAATTTTCCTAAAGAATGATAAATAAGGCAATAATTAAATGTGAGAAATGTAAGATGTTAATTTTTTTTAAAGGTTCACCTGTATGCCATTTCTTGACAATATGTTAGTGATAGAACACCAATAAGTATATCTACCACTAACAAATATCCTTGAATAGCAATCAATTTCCAAATGATATAATTTAGGATCAAAAGGAGCCCTTTATGAAAATAATTGGTTAACATGGTTGGATGGTTAAATATTCCATGAATAGAGTCCAGTGTCCATACTGTATTGAATGGGATTGAGCTATTCATAGCGCAAGCAATTGCCATTCCAGAAGAACATATCCACTCGCAGAAGAAATATGTTGATTTTAGAACAAGCTCTGCCACTCTCAGTTGTATCGAAAGTTTATTTGGGTTTCCTTAATAATTCATCATAGTTTAAAAGTATACATTTATATTGATATAATGTTTAGGTGGAATCAAAGTACAAAACAGGTATAATATATATTTTTAAATATATGTGGCTCACCTCTGTAGTATTTCTTCTCGATTCCCATTGCCCCATTTAAAAATGAGACATAATCTTGAGGAAATGCACTTCGAATTCTGTAACGCTCAGAAGCCGTAATAATTATAGTAATCATCATGATGCTCACGGTAGTTTCCATGAGGGTGCTGTTTGTATCGTTTTCCTTGACATCAGTTAGCTTTGACTTGATAACCCGAACAACAAATGTTAGTGCAATGAATAGAAGTAAAATCCCCCGATTTCGGAATCCAGTTCGAGCCCGTTTTTTGTCATTTATTGAAAATTTGTGATCATTTGTTGCAAACTTAAAGAGCTGACCACAAATACTTGGAGATATTTTATTAGCATGGACAAGTATTTGAAGAAATCTGCTGGTGAGAATCATTTTATATTCTGCGTTCAGAAATGATTGAGATGTAATGTGGATGGTTTAAACTCAACTGAGTTGACTTCTTGTTAATTTTCAATATTCAATTGAAATAGTGTTTATTTTTCCTAGCAAAATAATATAGGAATAATTACACACCTTCAAATTTATTATAAAACTAACATGTATTCCTAATTCTACTACTAACCTATCATTGGTTTTATTTGTCTCTTTGATTGTATCTTGAGGAATACGTTTTGTTAGTAATTTCTAATTAACCTATATTTTACTTGAAAACATAATTATTATTCTATGTTAACTTCACACAAAGCTTACACTTCAGCACACAAATCCACTTTACTTTAATATTTATCCACGTTTGTTTGGTGTAGACCAATTTAAATTAATTTACAACGTTGCGCAATAAGTTATCGTTGAATTTTGATTGTCATCCTGATTGATTTGAATTACACAATAACGGAAGTTTAAACTTATATCATTATTAAAATCAACCCAGTTTCTTGTACAAATTTATGTAATCAAACATAATTTAAAACCAAAGTTGCTCAAGATTAGCTACACATGTTAATTTCTTCCTTTCAATATATACTTTTTACCTAACCTTACAACATTTGACAGCATCCGTGAAACCCATTTTGTGTTTACTTATATAAGAGTATGTAGTTACATGATTTGTTAAATTACAACACGCGCGAAAGCTATCATTCAACATAAGCATTCTTCATAAATAATTATAAAACTAGGGCAGACCATTGGCTTGAGCGAACCATTAAATCAAAATTGATTAAATATTTGTATAATAACATCATAACATGTTTAATAATATTTGAACTGTATAGTATGCAAGTATTGTATTTTAACTTATACAAAAGAATTTGACACTACATAATTTCAAAAAATAAATAATGAAAACTATAGTCCCACCAAAAAATTAATTATTCAATGATTATTTTACTAAAAGAAAATTAATAATACGTTTAATGTAAAATAACTAAAAAATTGGTGGGGTTCGTTTCTTAATAAAAATTTGAACATCTCCAGCAAATCCATACACAACTAATACTATCAGCATTGGTGTCTCATGTCATTATTATACATTTCCACGAGTAAATGAATTTCCCTTAATTTATGCACCATGCATGCATGCATTTCTGCTTTCTACTTCATTACGTCCATTTTTCTGAGGTTCCCCAAAAATGCTTCTGCAATGACGAAAAAAGTCAGTGGGCTTAAGTTTTCGTTAACCAATAAAATGTCTACTAACTACTATTTTAATTAAGTTAACTAGTCTGAACGTCATTTGCTGACAGTATGTCTACGATAATTCACCAATACGCACATCTGCAACCAACCAATTTCCTTGTACATCCATCATTTTCATAGTTCATGATAAACATTAACACTTTTCTAAAGATATGCACACGCTTTTCACGCAAATAACTTCGTATTCCAATGTTTCATGAACATTGTCCAGTATGGTCACTGTTTTCGTCGTTTAAAATCGATTATCTTTACTCGTGGACAAATACGACGATCAAACTATAAAAAAATTCGACGGGCGTAAGTAAAGTCGAATCGATTACCAGATTAGATATGCATATTTAACATAACATAACAACACGCCTCCTTTCCATGTGGAATTGGTAATTTAGTATAATACATGTTTTGCTGGAAAATTTACAGCACAAGCTTAATAACAAGGGTATGAAATCAGATATCCGGTAGTAAAAAACACGTGATTTTAATTAAAAGGTTTAATTTAGATTAAAAATTTAGGAGTTTTTAAAAATCCATAATTTTTAATACTTTGAGATTAAAACTAGCATTTCTCTACATTGAAATTTGGCTTGCATGACCTAGCGTTTAAATTGGTGGAAAGGTTAGTTTTTACGATTTGCATTAAGTTAACTATATGGTTGGCATTTTTGGTACGTGTGGGTGAATGCCTACTATTTCTTTAAGCTAATTATGATGGAAATGATGGTTGATATGTCGTAAAGAATCTGGAAAGCTGGAAATGTTAAAAATGAATATTGAATTCGAAAGAATATTACTGACCTTCAAAACTAAGAAATACATAAAATAAAATGTTCACGAATAAAACATGAAGTGCTTTTAAAATAAATAGATTTCCTTTTTGTTTGCTAATAAACTCGTAAAACAACACAAACCATGTTGCTCTAAGTAAGTCCTGGTTACATTAGCAAATATACCCATAAAATATTTGTCTTAAATAGATCCAGGTTGTGACAAAATGTGTATATTATAATGCACTTTGGAATCCCTCCAGGAAATATTTTCAAATAAAAACAAACACAAATAAAAACAAACACAAATAATCGATCAAATCAACTGGCACAGTTCCCAGATAAGTAAGTAAATAAATAATATCGATGTCACTCAATATGTAAGGTTCGGCACTATTTTAAACCAGAAAGACATTGTATTGACTCTTAACTTTACAAAAATGTATAAAAATGTGAAGTACATCCCAAATCTAATTTAGTTTCAATTTCATATCCAAAATCGAAATATCAAAACCCCACTAACCAAGTTTGAAAAAAATGACGAGGTTTACAAATAATGTTTTGCTACTGACTATTTTTCTGTGTGTATTTTACACATGTTTATCAGCTAAAGAATACACCATTGCTCGGTCGAGATCACATTTTCAACAAAAAACATTTTCCCAAAGTAATAATTTCATTGAAACTTCCTTGGAGCAAGAAAATATTACTGTTGAATTTTCAAGAGACAATTTTGCAGAAAAACTAGGAAATCTGACGTGGATATTTTCTGATGGTATATCAGCCGGTCTAGACGTTGGGACCAATAGAGATATCGATGACCTTGAGAAGCCAATTTTTGTGTGGGACTGTGGATCACCGGAAATCACTTTAAAGTCTTTTTCCATTTCGCCATGCTGGGGAGATCCTTGCACACTTCACAGAGGTCAGCAAATCACACTCACAGCCAGGTTTACAGCAAAGGTTAGAGCGAAAAGGCTGTCATGTGACATAATGGCAAAATGGGGTCTCATAAAGAAGCACATTGGCTGCCCACAGGTTGGTACATCATTGACATTAAAGCTGAAAATATAGTGGCTAAATTTATTTAATATTTTTTTTAATTTATTATTTTAAAAATAGAGCGATGCATGCTACGCTCCTGGAATGCACTGTCCTTTGGAAGTTGGGAAAGAGTACACTTTTGTGGCAAAGGAAAGCATTACTTCCAATGTCCCAAAAATTTTAACATATTACATTCAAGGATCCTTAAGAGATGAGAACGGAAAACTGTTTTTATGCATTGCCACCCATGCTAAAATTAGGTAATAATTTTTTTACTGATGTAATTGAATGGTTTGTGATTTATTAAGGTTTAATTTAATTAATTTACATGATTGCATTATTTTATTAGCTTAATTAACAACTGAAAACTTAAAGAACATAATAAATAATATGCAACAAAACGAATAGTATTTCTTGACTAAATTCAATTTCAACCACGATGAAGTTTTTTACCACCTGACCTTTTTTTCATTATGGTTTCGGATACTCACAGTCGCAGTCGTTTATTTTAGCACCACCTACGCTATTATAAATAAAGCATATATTCAATTTTTCCACAATGTCAATTAAAGAAACATCACAGTAATCTTAATTGTGTTATTGTAGCCTTTGTTATTTTAATAGGATTTAAGGTTCTGATATTTATTTAGTATTACAGCAATCAATAAATAAAGCAAAATTTAATAGACATGAAGTACATACGCCTAAACTATTAAGTATACCGTGAAGGAACAATGATTTTTTAATCCCCAAAATTACTCCTTTGATTGTAAATACTTGTGTATAATTTGGTTTAAAATTTATTGGATTATTTAATTCACGAATAAAAAATGACGCTTCATGCATAATTTTAACGGAATATATAGTAAAAGTAGCAAAGTAAAGACCGGTCATGTTATAATAACATAAATATATGTTTCCTATGGTAACTCCATTGAGCCAAATAAAGTTTTACTCTTATGGAGATTCATATTATACTTTATCTGTATATAAATATATGCGTAAAGAGCGGTCTAAAACTAATATTTATTTGACATAATATTTTTTTATTTATATTCAGGTTAATAAACTTAAGAATGCAAATTTTATGTTGGTCTCCCGATATCACTTGGGTTCTGTGTAAACTTAACCAGACAAAGTATTTTAGGATGACAAATGTTTAAACTAAAAAAGTATCACATGTTTGTCAACAAATTCTTGATGCACTGTTAAGTTAACTGTAAATTTTTATGTTTATTTGTAGTCTCGCCGTTTAATCTGTACAATGATGATCCAGCGTTCCCTATTTACCACTTGAAATGAGCAAAATGCTTCCCAGGTGGGAAATAATGGGAAATTTGGGATTTTCCCAGTTTTCAATCCTGCCCGTTTTTTATTCCATTTCCAAGGTAGCGAGCCGGTGACTATTCCAAGTAAAATGATTTGTCAAAGTAGCAGCATTGTTTGATTATCAAGTAAATACTCTCGTTGACCTACTAAGACGTCATCACTTTCGATTTCATTTTTTTTTTCAGATTCTGCCGAATTTGTTTTTAGTTCAGAATTTGTGTAATATATATCAAGATCAAATGTATTTTCAGCACTCATGTAATACCTTAACTTTTTATTTGTGGACATAGCGCTATAAGCCTCTCTTCGATTTTGCAACATTGTAACGCTACTGAGCCGGAGTCGTGTATTGGATTTAGTCATAACTGAAAGACGCTTAAAAGCAATATTTAAAGTAGTTAAGCCATGGAAATGAAAATAAATATTAAGTTTTCCAGAGGTTTTAGCATTTCAGAAAATAAACATGGCAGTCTTCCTTCCGAACTGTGCTACATTTCCAACACAAACGACTTAGAATGGAGTGGCATGTCGAATAAGTAGAATAATTACATATATGGGGAACCCATAAATATTTAAAATACAATTTGGCTTTTAGTCTAATGCTAAGTTGTTTTTTAGCTTGGGTTTTTAACGACTGTTTTATGTCTCTTTTTGGATATTTTTTATGTTAATTACCAATTTCAGTAATAGCGCCAACATTTCGCCAAAAAAATATTGAAATTGAAGCAAGTTGGTCACACTAAAAAACAAACACAAAATAAAAACTACTTTAAAAGTTTACTTTGGGCTATTGGAACAATTTTTTTATAATCTGGTCAATGCTACAAAAAAAATCGCTTGTAAAATATAAACGATCACCTATGCCAGGTTAGTGACTTTACCTGTGAATGTATTCATAAAGTTTCGTTGCTAAAGTAAAAAAGAAAAGTAGAAGGGGATTATTCGTGCTTTAAAAATAACCGGTACTTTATTTAGAACCGTTTTGAGAAATCAATAAATTGAGTCAATCATGTAGCAATTTTTTGCAGTAGGCATTTGCTTTTGACTATTGTACAATAGGGGAAGTAGGTTTTACGGAATTTATTGTAATTTTTGAAAGATTGAAGGCTAATCAGTGTTTATTCAGCGAGCTTTTGATAGGTCAATTTAGAAACAAAAAGGTATTTAAGGCGACATTAGTTGGTCCAAATGTACATTTCAACGGCAAGTATGCCTCAGGTGGATAAGCACATAATTTGTTTTAAATGTTTTTTTCCGAGACGTTTTTCACAACAATTTAGCTTCAAAGGCTTAATTTGTTTAAGTTTAATTTTAAAGAAAGTTGGCTCAAAAAATTGCTTAAAGTACTTACGGGTAAAGAGTTTTTATATCATTTTTACTGTAACTGTTCCAATACTACAGCTTGGTGTATTCTAAAGAGTTATTTCTAGAAGCATTTTAACACGCAAAAGTGAACAGTTAAGTGGTTGGGTTTAAAAATATAAATTACGCCGCCTATAAAGATCGTAAACATATATAATGTTTCATGTGACAAAAGCTTAGCCTCTTATAGAGCACTCAATGTCAGAGATGAGTTCGCCGACCGGTATAAAAATTTTCTATTTAAATTTTTTCTTACTAAGCTTTAAAAGAAGCTTAAGAGCAACACTTCATATAATACAATCTGGATAATAAAAGTAGGCATTCATTTTTCTAGTCTGCAGGGTGTAGTAACCGTCGTACATTTTTAACACAAATCACATCGAAAGGGTGACAGGTTGAACAAACGGGGAATAGACTTATACAAAACCCATAAATAATTAACATCCCATTTGGCTTTTAGTCTAATGCTGGTATAAAGTTGACACGAAACCGTCCTCAAATTTAGTTCAGATATCCTTTATGTATTAATAATTTGCCTATTATTACTTAGTTTATTAATATTATAAAAAGACTTCTTCGCTTACAGATATGCTAAGGCACAATTCAAGGGATTTAGCAAAATGTTGTTCTAAAAATCCATCCATTTAAATCTAAATATTTAACTTGCATATTGATCTTCGATAATTAATACTTATTTTATTTTTAGCCGCCTAAACCAAACCATTTAAATACTTACATAAAACGACTAGTGCTTACTGAGTAGCTACAAATATTTTGTCAAAAGTGAATTCCTTTCTGTCTCACTTTTTGTCTGATGTTTTATACTTTTAGTGAAAAAAGCAATCTTTTGTGGTTAAGTTAACATTGATGTTCTAGAAATTCGCGTTTACTATTTTTTTGTGACGAAAATGTCTAGTTTAAAAAGTGAAGCTATACAGCTAGGTAGCTATCCATTTAAATCGGCACATAAATGACTCCGATCGCTTTTGACGGTTAAACCATAAATGCCCTTGAACGAAGTTTAAACACGACTGAAACAATTCATGAAATGATTTTTTCTTGCTGCCTGGTTCCGATGTTTAAATTAAAACTCAACATCATATTCAGAAATGTCTAAAAACCTTCTATAGCTACAAAATTAGCAAATAAGTATATATTAATAATTTTGACTATATACTTGATAAATTTTGTTTTTAGTAAAATGCATAAAGATTAGCGTAAAATAGCTGCATTATTTTTTTTAAACTGTTTGTGTTGCATTAGCGTACTAAAAGAAGATCAATTATTCGCTCAACACAAAATAACTGAAAAATTGGAGGCGTTCTCTCTTCAATAAAATTAGACAGGCCAAACCTAATTTTTGTAAGTTGACATGAATTGAAAAAATAAATCAGATACTTATCTTCTTTCTTAAACTTTCCGTTGGGCAAACGTTTTACCATTTGCTTGAGCGCTTGCAATGGTTTCTTTGAATATTTATGAACATTTCCCGCGAATCCATACACAATCAAAATAACGAGCATGGTTTGAATTGCCGACGATGCAAAAAACAATTTGAGCAGAAATGGCAGTGATTCCGATTGAATAAGTGCGACGACAGAAATTATTTGTGTGATGCCGCAGGTGAGTAACATTGCAAAAAATAGTGATCGCATGCATTCATTGTACATTTCAGCTAGAAGGTGAATTGCTCGTAGATCAGTCAGTGTACAGTAGTCAAACTTTATGTCCTTCATATTATTTTCCCGGATTTCGCAGCGAATTTGCCTAAACAATAATAAATAAGGTAGTAATTAAATGACAGAAGTTAAATCTTAGTATTTTTTCATTGTTTACCTGTAAGCCATTTCTTGACAATATGTTAGTGATAGAACACCAATAAGGATATCTACCACTAACAAATATCCTTGAATAGCCATCAATTTCCAAATGATATAATTCAGGATCAAATGTAGTCCCCTGAGAAGCAAATCCGTTAGAATCGTCGGGTAGTTAAATAATCTGTGAATGGAGTCCAGTGTCCATACTGTATTGAATGGTACCGAGCTATTCATAGCGCAAACAATTGCTATTCCAGAACATATACACTCGCATAAGAAATATGTTGAGTTAAGAACAAATTTTGCCACTTTTTGTTGAATGGGAAGTTGATTTGGGTTTCCTTAAAAATATATGATATTTAGACATATATTTCTATATAATGTATATGTGGAAGCATAATACAGAAAAATAGATTATATTTACAAATATGTATATAGCTTACCTCTGTAGTATTTCTTCTCGATTCCCATTGCCCCATTTAAAAATGAGACATAATCTTGGGGAAAGGCGCTACGAATTCTGTAACGCTCAGAAGCCGTACTAAACATAGCAATCATCATAATGCACACGGTTGTTTCCATGAGGATACGGTTTGTATCTTTTTCGTTGATATCAGTTAGCTTTGATTTAATAACCCGAACAATAATTGTTAACGCAATGAATAGAAGTAAAATCCAGCGAATTCGGAATCCAATTCGTGCGTGTTTTTTGTCATTTATTGAAAATTTGTGATGATTTGTGGCAAATACAAATAGTAGACCACAAATATTTGGGGACACTTTATTAGCATGAATAAGTATTTGAAGAAAGCTTGTTGTGAGAATCATTTTGGATTTTGTGGTAAGCAATGATAGGTGATTTCTTGTGGATTTTTAGAACAAAAGGCCAATACGGTGGTTTTACCTGAACTAATTTGACTTTTTGTTTATTTCCAATATACAATCGAAGTAGTGGAAAAAAATTTATAACGCTATAATAGATGAATAATTGTACACCTTAAAATTTTTAATTAATAGACACACAATGTTGTAAACAATCAACATGATTTAAAATTTAAATTTAGTAATTCCTAATTAAGTTATATTTTAATTGACAAGATAATTATTTTTCTATGGCGAGGCTTTCAAATCTACACTACTTTCGTTAGGTGTAAACAAATTTAAATTTAATTTATAACGTTGAGTAAATTTATAACGTTGAGTAATAAGTTATCGTTGATGTTTGATTGCTAATTTGTTTGATTGCTAGTTTGATTGTTGGAACAATATGATGAGATTATTTTACCTTTGATAAAATCAACTTCCTTCGTTTTCTCAAAGTTCCCGTCTGTTGCATCATAGTCTAGTCTGCCAAGTATGTTGCCAATTCTTTAAATAAATATTTTCAATCTTTCAGTTAAAGTTACTTGGGCCACGGCATGTAAAGTAAATGACTTGGTTCTTGTACTTGGCAAGGTTTCTTATAAGGCGTCATATCTAAAAGGAATTATTTTCAAACAAAACCAGGACAGTTTTAAGTGGTTAAGTTTGACGAAAATATAGTATTAGCCCCATTTAGTGTAATTAAGCGTGGAAAATAAAATACAATATTAAGTTTTCCAGAGGTTTTCAGCTTTTGAGATAATTTAATGGCAGCCTTTTTTTGCTAACTGGTCTACATTTCCAACACAAACAACTTGGAATGGGAGACAAGTCGAATAAGCGGAATAGTGACATAAAAGGAACCCATAAATACTTAAGATGCCATTTGGCTTTTAGTCTAATGTTGAAACAAAGGTTTTAACGACTGTTTTTATGGCCCTTTTTGGAGGAGTTTTTTTATGTTAATCACCATTTTCAGTAATAGCGCCAACATATTCATCGAAACAATACTGAAATTGAAGCAAGTTGGTCAAACTAAAAAAATACTTAAAATAAAAACCAATTTAAAAGTTTATTTTGGGCAATTTGAACAATTTTCGGTTTTTTATAATATAGTCAATGCTACAGAAAAAATGAAATAAATCGCTTGTAAAATTTAAATGATCATCTATGATAGGTTACTGACTTTACCTGCAAATGTTTGCTTAAAATTTCGTTCCTAAGTTAAAAAGAATAGTAGAAGGGATTATTCGTGGTTTATAAAAGAGTTAATTTATTTAGAACTGGTTTGCAAAAACAATAAATTGGCTCGTTTCAATTCAAGTAGCAATTTTTTTACGGTAGGCCTGCTTAACATAAAATAGGGGAACCGGGTTTTACAGAATATATTGTAAAATCTTAAAGATTCATGGCTTAGAAGTGTTTATTCAGCGAACTTCGAATTAGTCAAGTTCAATTTTTTAAGGCGATAATAGTTGGTTCAAATGCATATATCAATGACACGTAGACAAACACATGATAAGTTTTAGATGTATGTATTTTTCAAGACGTTTTTTTTAATAGTTTTTAATTTGTTCAAGTTTAAATTTAAAGAAAGTAAGCTCAAAAATTTCTTTGTACAAGTTTGAATGTGCTTAGGTATAGTACTTAAAGGTGAAAAGATTTTATATAATTTTTACTGTAACCGTTCCAATACTAAAGCTTGTTGTATAAGTGTAGAGTTGAATTTTAAGTTGACCAATATAATTTACGCCGCATGGAAAGATCGTATAACAATATAATGGTTCATGTCACGAAAGCTTAGCCTCTTAAGAGCACTCAGAGATAAGTTTAACGTTATAAAATTTTCCATATTATTTTTTTCCCGGTTAAGCTTTGGAAGAAGCTTAAAAGCAACACTTAATACAATATACTCTGGATAATAAAAGTAAGCATTAAGTTTTTCATTTTTGTTAGATAATAGCATTGTATTCATCGTGACTAACTGTCTTACGTTTTTAACACAATCACATAAAAAGGGTGACAGGTTGAACAAACGAGGAAAATACTAATATGAAGCTCATAAATATTTAACATACCATTTGGCTTTTAGTCTAATGCATGGATAAAGTTGACACGAAACTGTTCTCAAATTTAGTTCAGATATCCTTTATGTGTTAATAAATAGCCTATTATTTCCTTGTTTATTATCCCTTAACACTTATACATTTCATTACTTTGTTCATTCTGTCCAGCTAATGCTTCACGCCACTTACTGAAAATTCATGTTACGTTTGATACATTCAACTAAAGCGAATACACAACAGCAGCAGAGAAGATTTCTTTAGAAAATGGTTTGTTGTGATTTGACATTGCGTTCAAGAATACAATTTACAATTTTGTTTTAATTGTCAAGTAAACTTTGGTATCATACAGGTAATTAATTTAATTAATGATACGATTATTGATCACTTATGTGATATTAATGATGTGTGTGTTTTTTCAGATTTAATTTGAAAAATCTTCTTAAAGTCAGCTAAGAAGCCAACTAAAACGGAAAAGCGAGTTGAAGTTGAAAGTAGGTGTTGCGGTGAGGAGAGTAAAGATGGTGGTTTGAGGAGAAGAGGAGTAAAGAAGTGGGAGAGAGAGAGAGATTTTCAGAGAGAAATAGAGAGAGACACACATTTGAAGAGAGAGAGACACACATTTGAAGAGAGAGAGAGACACACACATTTGAAGAGAGAGAGAGAGACACGCATTTGAAGAGAGAGAGAGATTGTCGAGAAAAGAAGAGGAATTGGTTGAAGTAAGGGAGAAGGTAGCATTGCTACAATTGGTTGAAGTAAGGGAGAAGGTAGCATTGCTACAATTGGTTGAAGTAAGGGAGAAGGTAGCATTGCTACATTTGGTTGTAGTAAGGGAGAAAGTTGCATTGCTACATTTGGTTGAAGTAAGGGTGAAGGTTCCATCCTCCTTATATCTCCTACAGATTTGCCATTTCAAATGAAAAGAAGGCAGTTTCCAATTAAAATTGCCTTCGCAATGACAATCAACAAGTCTTAAGGACAACCTTTAGATAAAGTCGGAATTTATCTTCCTGAACCTGTGTTTGGACACGGACAACTTTACGTTGCATTTTCGAGAGTCAGACCAGCAGAAGATGTGAGGGTAAAAGTGTTAAATACACCAGAAGAAGGAATGTTAGTTGCAAATTCTGCCAGCGTATTCACACGAAATGTTGTGTACCATGAAATATTCCAAGAATAATGACTAACGTTGTGGATCTACACAAAGCCTGTGGCTGCTTTTAAAATATGCGCCGCCCGTGCCTTCCTCAAGGAGGGCCTGTGGGACATCATAAGAGGTA
>JAQFZH010000771.1:0-27542 GCA_034695485.1 Entomobrya nivalis
ATGCCTAATATAATAACAAATGCTTAGAGAAAACGTTCACAATACCGGAAAGGTTAAATTGTACTATAAATTGGTTAGTAAACCAAATTACCCATAATTTAAATACTTATCGTGATAATACAACTTTTTTCAAATTATCGTAAATTGATACGTTATTACACTGCAGTTTTAAATTGATGGATGCACACATATTCATCTCAGATTAATTTTTTTAACACGAATTTAATGATTTATCAATGTATTAACATTATTTTCTATCTGGTTTGTAGACTGTGGTAAGTTTTCTCAAATCGGAAGGAATTGAGTCATCATCCCAACCCCAGCACATGGTCGTATCGTACAGATCCTTCTTGGAGTCTTTGTCTTTTGAATCTTTAACACGGAATGCCAACCGCGACCCATCCCCAGTTCTTTCCATTCTATCCTTTAACATTTTTGGAGACACCACTTTCATATCCCAAGCCCAACCGATAGCGGCAAAGAAATCGATAAAGATTGTGGATAAATTAAACTTCCATCCAAGTTCAGCTGCTTTATAGTCCCAAGGGAAGGTGTGATGGTAATTATGCCAGCCTTCGCCAACTGAAATTTTTAAGATATCATTTTAACCATGTAACCATGTTAGATTTATAGACAAGTTGACAATGTACGCTTTTTTGCTATCTAACCTGCGAAGAAGGACACGGCAGCATTGTCAACAGCACTCAAGTTTCTGGAATATTACATTTAAAAAATTCTAAATTATTTGAGTAAACAAATCAATTTACTAACAATTTCATAATAAAAATCTTATCTTTTTTACATGTCAAAAGGCTTATCTCCCCAAATATGAGCGACACTGTTCACCATCCATGTGATATTGAGTGATATTGCATGTCTCATCAAACAGACGCAAAAGCAATCAAACCAGGGGAGTCCCCAGATTGCATTTAAAATGTACATTGGAAGTAGTAAATGGAAAACGAGTAATAGTTCATAGTAGAATCTATAATATATCAAATATTTCAAATGTAATCAGTAATCAATCAATGCTAATCAACTATTTGACTAAAGTGTTTGTGCTAATTACCTGCTTTGGAAACGAACCACGGGATCCTTTTCAAGGTCGGACATATCGAATGTTTTTAACTTTTCTTTATGCTCTTGGGATTTTGGTATGAGAAGCCAACCTACATGACTATACCAAAAGCCTCTTTTGGAGTTGTGAGGGTCGGCTTCTGTGTCCGTATATTTGTGATGAATTCGATGGTCAAGGCACCATTTATGAATTGGCCACTAATTAAATATTAAAAAATAGATTTTAGAACATGTGCTACAGTGCTACTATTCTTATTCAACTTAAGCGTGAAAAATACCTGGAATGCGATTGTCTGGAAACACATTAGAATAATTTGCAAGGGTAGGTTAGCCTTGAACGTTTTATGGGTCCAGTATCGATGAGCCCCCACCGTGATACCAAGTCCCCCGAGATAGCCATAAGGAAGTGCTGTGAAATAAAGATATTTATTCAATAAATTATTATTTTACAAAGTTTGACGAAAAGAAAAAACGAAATTTTGTTTACCGAATAGGAAAAACGCTGTAAATGGAATGGGGATGAAAAGGAGAGCATAAAGACCAACAATGTGAGATGCCGCCAAAGTTATTATATTAAACATGTGTTGTTCCATTAACCCAAGTGGTCTGTCGTAACGAGAGAAAATTTCATCTCGAATTATTTCTTTTGGCTCTGATGATTCCGTTGAATTTTTGGCAGCTGGTGCCTTTGTCACCGTTTTGCTGTTTGAGGGAGCCATTTTTTGCGGAATACTGAACAAAGAGTAAATGCAACAGGATTGTAGTCCCGCATCAGCTTTTTTAATATTTCAACTTAAACTTATCAAGGTGAAGAATGCAGATAAGGGGAATTTGTTTCATGAGATTCCAGATTCACTGTACACTTTTTTGATTGACATATCTGGAAACCACTTTTGGGTCCATATCGATATATCAGACGAACTTGCTGAGTTGAAGTTTTAATGATTACTAATTTGCTAATTTGTTCTTTATAGAAATATTAGAGTAAAAATATAATAACCAATAGCATTACACGTGACAATGTATGTATGTAGTAATTACAAGGTTTGTGTAGAAGTATTACTCATTCACGATACTCATCGGTTTTAGTTCTTCAACCTTATCAGAAGTAAAGGTTAAAGGTGGTCGTTGTTGTTCCAAAACTTCAAGCGTGGAATTTTGCAACGTTAACCAACCTGGTATGCTTTGCACTGTGTGCACATATTGTGTATTGAGAATAATAAATTGTGACTACTATTCATACATTATGTAACATTAGTATGCTACTATTTATGGGTCATATTTAAAAAGTCTTCTTTTACTCATGATTTTTGACCAATAAAACTATTTATTTATGAATTTATCCTACTACAATTTACTCTCATTATACGGGAATGAAAAAACCAAATAAACGCATTGGAGTAAAAATATAATATAAATTTAATAGCTGTTATGTAAACACATGGAAGCTTAAAATGTATTACATACTAAAAAAGTATGAGAATAATTCTGGTTATCACATGACTTAATCATAGATATTCAATATTCAAAGTAAATAGACTAGTGATGTTATCTACGTGAAAACTCGATATCATCTACTACATACTTAACTTGATTATTCTCGATTCTCATTTTAATATATAAGTGAATGTACATTTGTATCATGAACTGTTTGTTGGTAAACGTAATTTATTAAATGTTGATGCTGAATGTGCCGGCTTAAATGTATTCATTTCATAATATTTTTACTGTTGGGCTATCTGGATTGATTTGTTTGCTCTGAGCACGATTAATGTTCATCCGGTAAATCAAACGATCTTTCCAGCTATGTTATCAACAGCATTCAAAGTTCTAGAATATTTTGTCAAATAACAAATCAAGTTGCGTTTCAAGTTCAATGTAAAAAATCAATGACAGTGTTTATCACAGTGTCAGGAATGGCTTATCCTCAAAATTGTGACATGTCACGTGAGTCACTTCTCTTCTCACCATGAACTGTTGATCGATACTACGTGCCTCCCTGAACTTGAAAAAAGTGAAACATGACGAAATGTAAAATGAACATGACAAACAGCATGGTATCAGCATTTTTGCAGCTGTGTAACAAATTCGATTATACAGTTCCAATGAAATTAACAGGGATTGCTATGTAAAAACGACAACTGTTGAACTACAGGAGGCCCAACAAATCTGGGTAACTAAAGTGATTGTGATTCAAGTATATTAAAATTAATTTTTTATACCAACCTTTTCATAAATGTTTTATGAATTTATAAAATGAAATACCAAAATTCACTTGGCACTCGTCGTGTTCTCGTACGACCCAAATTAAATTACTTGACTCCAACTTCTTCGATAATTTTATAATTCATTAACCAGAGAGGAAATATACGTTCTCTTCGAATTAATTTTTAGGATTAAAGACTAAGGACTTCATCTAATCTAATATGTTTTTTCTAACTTAAACGGGATGTTTCACTTAACTCTGTAGAACGATCTCACTGGGATAACAACTCAAAACTTATGTAGTTCCAGTCCACTATATGTAACCTTAATTGAATTTAAAATTCAGTCAAACTCTTGATTTCCAACGTTTAAAATCTGTCGGCAATGTACAATAAGTGCGATGAGATCAATTGGGTCTTAATATCGTAATTACTGTCTACTGTCCACACGTGCAAAAAATCAATAAAAATATTTTCCCAGACAATTCATTTATTTTTATGCTTTCCTTTCCCTTGCGTTTTGCATTCTATGTGTTTACTTTAAAACAACATACAATTCCATTGATAACATTTGATTCTTTTTTTTAAGTTCATGTCTACAACGTAAGTATATATAACGGACATGACGTCTGTAATATGTTTATGCACACGTGTCTTTTTGTTTCAAAATACTTTTAAAAACAACTATTTTTAAAACTGATTGGATGCAAAATAATAAATATACCATGTCTCATTTAATCTTTCACCCTTACAACAATTAGTTACATCGGTGAATGAAGTTGTTAGAATACTACTTCTTGTTTTTTCATTTAAATATTTTTCAAAATGTCTCCATTAAATAGTAACCCTTGCGTGATCAGCCCCCAAACTACTGAAAAATCATCCGAAATAAATTCTAAAAAGGAAATCCTTCGGGATGAAATTTTTCGCCGATATGACAAGCCATTTGGACTGGAACAACATCACTTTAATAGAATATGGTTCGTGACAAATATTTCAGCCATTGTGTACATGGGCTACCTAATTTTAACCCGTCAGATTTCTGGATCTCACATTTTGTTTTTCGGTAAATCATAAACATTATACGATATAAATGAAAGTTGGTAGTGGTTTTACTATAATTGAGGTGATATGTCAAACCAATTTAATCAGAAATTCCATTGGCCTACCTCGGAGGTCTCGGTCTGACAGTAGGAGCACATCGACTCTGGACTCATAAAACGTTTAAGGCAAACTTGCCGTTAAAACTAATTCTGATGATTTGTCAAACTATAACATTTCAGGTTTGTACTTTGAACAAATATTATCTAACAAGTTACTACGCGCAAAATTGTTAAGGGACATTTTTATTTTGCAGTATCCCCTTCATAAATGGTGCCTAGATCACAGAATCCATCATAAGTATGTAGACACTGAAGCAGATCCTCATAACTCTAAAAAAGGCTTTTGGTTCAGTCAGCTACTTTGGTTGGCTAAACCAAAAACAAAAGAGTTACAAGAAAAACTCCAAACATTTGAAGTGCCTGATCTCGAAAATGATCCAGTTGTTCGGTTCCAAAGCAGGTTAAAAAAATCTCAACTTTCCCTTAACTATTTATCTTAAACATTAAAACTATGTCAATTTAATAGTAGATTTAAACTTTATACATATGTGTTTATTTAGGTGGTATTGGGAATTGTTACTGGTTTTCCATTTCCTAATTCCAGTATACATACTTCATACAGTGTGGGGATTCTCTGTATCTTTTGGCTTGATTTCATGCATGGCGAGACATGGCACGTCTATTAATGTTACTGGTTTAGTGAACAGTGTCGCTCACATTTGGGGAGATAAGCCATTCGACAAGTAAAGGAGATGATTTTTATTTTACAAAAATTAATAAACTTTAATTATTAATGTATTGATTGATTAATCGTAATTATTTAATTGTGTAGAAATTTGACTGCAGTAGAAAATCCTTTGATATCTCTTTTGGCGAGTAAGTGACATGACTTATTATAATATTTACTGAACTACATTTAATTATTTTTATGCATTACGTAATTTTTTTTGGAATTGTTACAGTTGGTGAAGGCTGGCATAATTACCATCATTCCTTTCCTTGGGATTATAAAGCGGCGGAGTTTGGCTGGAGGATAAATTTATCGACGATTGTGATAGACTTTTTCGCTTCAGTAGGATGGGCATGGGATCTGAAAACGGTATCGCCACAAATGTTGAAGGACAGGATAGAAAGAACTGGAGATGGAGCTAGACTACCGATAAATTCTAAAGTGGATAGTGAAAAGGTGGAAAATTTAGCATGTCTTGATGAACATAAAATGTATTGGGGATGGGACGACGGCACAATTCCGAGCGATTTAAGGCAAATTACAAAAGTTTTGTTACCCAATGCCAAATAGTTTTAAGATTTTATCTCAATATTTAACGAGTACAATGATTCATGATTCATTAAATAATATACCTTTTCGAGTAATCATTTCAATTTATCAGAGCATCCAGTGAAAATTGAGGCGTGAGTTTTTTATTTTATTAAACTGCTTTTATTTTCCTTGTACTTTTGTTCTTTTAATTGTTATCTACACTCTGTGCATCATTATTATGCATTTAGTGATTGACTAAAAGTTTGAATATAAAAACCAAGCTATGCTATAAAATATAATTTCATCGTCTGAAGAAAGGAAATAGTGTAAGATGACCTCTGAGTCACAACTACTCTGAAGTAAAAATATTTTTTTAAATATGTATATTTCACTAAGATCCAAGCTAATCAGCATTTGGCATATACTAAAGCAAGAGGCAAAAACACGGATTTTATTTGGCTATACAAAGTAGGCTAGTATGGAGCATAATTAAATATATCACAAAGTTTAATTAGTTTAGATGAAAAGCGAAAGTAACGATAAAATAGTGGGTTCCTACATAAACTTGTATTCATTACAAGCTTTGCGTCAGACGATATTTATTTTAGTCAGAAACTTTTGAGTTTGTTGCTTGAATTTAAGGAAGGTATTTATTTATTTATGACGAATCCTACGAATTACTTTGAACTCCTCAAAAAATATAAGTACTGTCAATGAAGTCAAAAAGGTCATTTAAAATCTTGGACACGTTTAGAAAAAATGGAAATAAAATGCATGATGATAAATGGAATAGTGATAGTGATAAATGAAAAAAAAATTAACTTAAACTTTAATTTTTGTGTCGAAACTGGTAATAAAATTGAAGTTGCTCATTAAATTTACCAGTACGATAATAAAAGATAGTTCAACTTATTTTTTTTTACTCTAACATCCATTTAAGTACTTTTCTGAACGCCCGTCATTAAACATAATTCATTAATAATTTGATTTTTTTTCTAAAAACTAATGATCGTAAACTATTATATTAGACATTTCCACTTTATCTTTACGTAAAAGACTTAAGACGCGTTTTAAAAATAAATACGCAAAGCACTACAATTACGCGGTTTTTAGTGACGGCTTTTTCTTAAAACGACGAAGGAAATAAAAAGACGGGTTTCCCAAAGACGAAATGTAGTACTCTCATATTTTCCGATTGTGGCTTAATTTGCTGATGTCATTTATTGTTTCATTATTTTTTTAAACTGGAGAAATGTTTTCAAATTATTATAAACAGCAGGTATTTTAAAAAGATTTAACATATCAAGTCTACATTATAGTTATCTTTGTACAAATAATACTGAAACTTACAAAATAAAATCGGATAGTAATAAATTGCATTTCAACATGGCATAACACTACATTACTACTACCACCATAAAAATAATATTATCTTATAAATAGTAGCAAAAACCCTCAAAAAAAACTAATGTAATATTATTGGGTCAGTTGCAAAGATCTCCTTAAGTCTAACAAAACTATCCTAAACTTCTACTAAAGTAGTAATGCATTTTTTTGGGGCAATTTTCTATTTAGGATTAGGAACCTTAATTAATTACTTATGGACTTGATCATTTCATGACTAGACTAAATACAGAAGAAGGCTTTACATTTCAATTTAAAAGTATAACAATATTTCTGGCTTAGTCGAAGAAAATCAAAGAAAAAATAGTTCATAAATTACTTCAAATTAAATTCCTAATCAACATCGAATTGCTCTATTTTCTTTGCCAGTTGAAATCTATACGCGAGTGTTTTTTGTACAAATTCTTAAACCTAACTTTATAAATGTAATACTGTCTTTAAAGACGTTGCCTCAAAATCTGCGTCACATCACGAAACTGACTTGTCATCCGGATATCATCCCACCCCCAAATACTAGTATCAGCATTATGCTTTCCTGCCATCATATCTTCGATGGCATGATCAACATCATCCGTAGGAATGGCAAGATCTCCTGTCCTCCGCTGCCTATTATGTAACATTTCATGTGAAACGGTTTTGAGATCCCAGGCCCATCCAATCCAGGCCATAAAGTCGATAAACATTGAGGATAAATTAAGCTTCCATCCAAACTCGGATGTTTTATAGTCCCAGGGAAAGGTGTGATGATAATTGTGCCAGCCCTCACCGGCTAAAAAAATTAATTGTTTCACATTTATTTACCTTGAATTTTTTTCTCAAAAAAAATCAATAAATCATCAAGTTTACCTGCCAAAAAGGAAACAATTGGATTTTCACAGGCACTAATGCTCCTGAAACGCAAGGAATGCAAAAAAGTTGAGGTAAAATGAGACAAAAGATTTAAAAATATATATTATAATTATTTTACTTGTCGTAAGGCTTTTCTCCCCAAATGTGCGCAACGCTATTCACACAAAATGTAATATGAGCTGTTAGGGTTAATCTATGGAAACAAGCTGCAACGCAAAGAATTGGAGCCAAGTTCCAAAAGTAATACAGCACGGAACTTGGAATTAGAATATGGAAAATGGTGACAAGGGTCCAGAACCATCTACAAATAATTTATATGTGGGGCATTATGAGCAAGTGACATTTTTCGGTTTTAAATGCTTTAATTTTTTTAAATTAAATACATACTTGCTTTGAAACCGTACGATTGGATCATTTTCCAAATCAGACATGTCAAAGGAATCAAGCTTCTCTTGAAGTTTTTTCGTCTTGGGTTGAAACAGCCAACCAATATGACTGAACCAGAATCCTCGCTCTGAGTTATGAGGATCAGCGTCCGTATCCGTGTACTATTTTTTAGGTTTTAAACAATTTTCTAATATGGCAAAGCCCTCGGGTCATATATTTAATAAAGGAACTCGTGGGGATGGGGATATAAGTTTCAATGGGTTTAAACTAGGTAAACCTGGTAATAACGGGTTTTAAAATGGGATCCATATTATTAAAAAAAGGTAGCAGAGAAAATATATTATTTCGTAATAAGACGGTTGATAATATAAATTTAAATGCATACATAATTCTAATAGAATTTAACCATTTTTGTTACCCAGTCCACTAGTCCGTTGTACCGACCGGAAAAAGTGGGTTTTATAAAACCAGAGAGACGTGTGGGAGGGTACCCATCATAGTCCACATTGCCATATGGGTGAGTTCCAAGAATAGTATGAAAATTTCATAAAGTTTTAAAAGTTTACCTTGTGATGAATCCTGTGGTCGAGACACCATTTATGGATGGGATACTAATTAGTGAATAGTGTATTTTGTTAAAAACTTGAAAAAAAAACTAAATAAATATATTAATTTTTTTAAATTGTATACCTGAACACAAGCAGATTGCATCACCATTAGAAGAACTTGTAATGGTTTACTAGCCTTGAATGTCTTATGGGTCCAGTATCTATGACAACCCACCGTTATCCCCATTCCAACAAAAATTCCAAATGGTAAATCTGGAAAATTTATATATTTTTTATTTGAAAAATTAATGAATGAGTTGACTTTGCTGAAAACGATTAATTCTTAAAATGCTAATGAATTCCAAAAATATCCAATTTACCAAATAAAAACGTTGACGAAGGAATTTGTCCTGTAAATCTATGCACTATATAATATGCAGTGAAAAGATGGCCAGTTCCTATCCAAATCCAATTCCATTGATGTTGTTCCAATCCAAAGGGATGATCAAAGCGGGTAAACATTTCGTCACGCTTTATAACTTTAATAACTTGTTCCTTTTTTGACAAATTTTCCAATTTTGAAGGAGGTTCGGGAGGGTCCAACAGGTGAATCATTGGTTCAGGTCTTGGAGCCATTTTGATTTAAAACTTTATTAAACGAATTTGCAAAATATCTAATTATTTTGAAAATATTCACAAAGGTTTGAGCACAATAGAAAATGTAGAAGTAACGCAAGTATGTAACTTTTGCTTAGCCTGAAAGTTAAACTCTGAATGGTTCAGATGCTAGATTGGTTGTATTTATACGCTTGTGAACAAAGTACAAAAAACTATAGCAACGAACGTTTGATTTCATTTTAAAGTAAATGCATTTTCATTGTTGCTTTGTGATGATGAACATACTCATGCATGACTCATAGGGCATTGTATTGATATATAATAGTACCACTACCTCCCATTTTAATACAAGGCGTTGTTTATATAATTATGTAGTTTGGTTGGTGCATGTGTCTACGTCTCAAGGTTCAACAATCAGAAAAATCTTTGTTTTTTGTGACCAGGGTTGATTTTGACGTGTGTTGGATCCTTGTAAAAAAATGCATTCAATATTGCTTCATTTTTAATTGCATGTAAGCTTAATAGTTTATAATGTAATGATTGGGGAAGAGATTAGCTCAATTATTTTTTGATGGGGGCAGAATGGAAGGGGTTCCAATTTCTCATTTTCATCCCATGAGACATGGTCTTTACACCAAAATGTATAATGAAACCCATAAACTTTAAAATAAATTTCAGACAAATTAGATTAAAAATTAACGAACCAAAATATTTAGCATTTGTGCATCAATTAAATAAGGTCACGTGACAATGAAAATTGTCGAGTGACCAATTGATTAATAGAACCCATTCTACCTTTTAAACCGGTGATGTAAAACCCCTTACCCACCTTTTTTAAAATTTGGAATTTAAATCCTCATAAAAAAAGCCCACACGTCACAGAAGATTATTTTTAGCCATAATACCGGAACGAATACCAATGTACCTTTTCAAAAAAAATAACAGGATATTTTAACAGAGATTTCTTATAAGCCGGAAGGAACAATAACACTTGCCCATTGGAATTACCAAGCACGGTTAATGACGTATTATCGTTTAAATATATTATGCAGAGAACGAGAACACTGATGTGCGACCAGTTCCATTTTTTATAATTAATCCCAACTGTAAATTGAAATAACTAAGCTTGTAGCCAGAGGGATTGCATCAATTTGATCCAAAAAATAAGTTTTTTCGTGCATTTTACATTGTTGTTTGATTAACTAGTTCTGCTGGGAATCCGGAATATTGAGATTATTTAGCATCTCGACAATGTACTGCTGCTCATTTATAATATAAGTTTCAATGTTTGTCGGTCCGTACTTACTTTCTATTAAAAAGGGTTTCAACTGTTCAAAGTGCTTTAAAATTGGTCGAAACTCAATTTGAACGTTTCTGCTTATTAGTCAAAAAATAAGCTTATCCCAATCCTTCCAGCCTTATCATAGGTCAAAGGACGACACATTTTTTCATAAAAAAATATTGCATGTAAGGTTTAAGAAAGTTTATCTCAGTTCACAAAGCAATGTGGTTGGTCTTTTTGGTTTACATCTTTTACAGCAGCACCAGCACACCTGCGCAGACACAAAGACGCGCATGCTTGTAACAAATCGTGCGAAAATTCCTTCCATTTGCTCCCATCACTACATATTGTTCACATGGAAGGACTAATTATTTTATTTACAATTAAAATTTCCTTTTTCCTAAATGCTCTGCTCGTGTCTGGGAATACGTCTATTTTTAAAAATTTGTTAATGACGTCAGTATACATTTTATCCATTGTCCATATAACACGCAATGGTATCAAACAAAACCCAAGCCATATCATCGTCAACAAATCAAGTAATTATCACAGGTTTATTATCCTGGTCAAGTGAAAAATTAAATAGTTTTTCGTAAAAACCTTAAAAATTTCTAAGAAAAATAATAGCAAATCTCTAAACGAAACTCAACAAAAGCTGGAAAGACAAGGCGCAAGGTTACCATTTACCACATTCAATGCAAAAATGCAATTCTTGTATGCATTCAACTCAACTACGTAAACCCTCTGGTGGCCTGGCCATGTATACTTTAATTGTGTCATAATTACAGCCTATCAATCGCACAGTTTATAAATAGCAATTAACTTATGATGTAATGATAACAATGAAGATTCCAGAACAAATGCAATTTTAACCCCAAAGAAATAAAAATGCCGAGACTGCTTTTCAAACCGAAGTGCGATTGGCTCCTCTCAGTCAGGTATCAGCATGCACACCTGTCTAAAGGGAACCAAAATCGCAGAAAAATACACAAAATATCACAATCACCAAAATGAATAGCTCTAAAAGCTATCAAGTTATAGCGAACATAAACGGTTGGCATTTTGAAGATTCGCCAAATGTGACAAGTTATCCGTTTGAGGAAATCGACTTGGTTTACTGGAACCAAATTTTGCATGACCATTGGCACTGGTCCTTTTACTTTGGTGGGTTATACATACTTCTGATTTTCACATTGCAAAGATGGATGAGTGGGAGAAAACATGGATTTGAGTTGAAGTATCCTCTGTTGTTGTGGAATATAATTTTGGGGTTATTTTCGATTACTGGGTTTGTAAGAACTTTGCCCTCATTTTTAAATGTGCTTTGGAAGGAGGATGGATTTTATACAAGTATTTGTGTGAAAACTGGAAATGTTCCTATCGCATTTTGGGGGTAATTCCGTATTTACTTTTGAAAATATATTTAATTATCTAGTAATTTAATCATATATTTTTTTATAATTAGGCTATTGTTTGTCACGTCCAAAGTGTGGGAATTGGGAGACACACTGTTTATCATTTTAAGGAAAAAGCCACTAATATTTCTACAGTGGTATCATCACCTTGCCACTCTAATAGCAACATGGGTAGTAGGTGAGAAAATACCCACTTGAATTGAAAATTGAATACGTAAGAATTAAAAATGAATTAATTAAAAATATTTTGATTCTTATTTTTTTTTATAGCTCCTCTCGTTGAACCTATAACACTTTGGTATACCATTCTCAACTATGGAGTTCACTCGCTTATGTATCCATACTTTGCTCTCAAGGTTGTTTATCTAAGATTAGCCCCACCATTATCATTCATATTTATGTTTTTTAGCTTATTACAGTAAACAATTCTGAGAAAAATGTAATTACTATTTAAATCGGATATCCGTTTTTTCTCGTAATTTCCTTAACGCAGACACTGAATATCCGCATACCCAGCCTGATTACGAGAACCATAACAACTTTGCAGTTTGCGCAGATGATTATTGGCTTGTTTGTTAATTTGGCTTCGTTCTATTTGCAGGGTATGTGTGCTTATCGTTGAAATACATTTAGTCATAATATCTTGTTTAACGTTTTTTATTAATTAACTTGATTCGGTGTTATGTAGGTATGGGTTACGACTGCGCTCGATATAGAACCAGTATCATCACATTTAGTATCATTTATGGATCTTTTGCTGTGCTCTTTGGCAAGTTGCTCTATGACTCATTTCAGGAAACTGCTAAGAGGAAAAAGAAATTGGAATAACCGAAGGACATGAAAATTTTAAAGATATATTTTATTAACAGCGATTCGATTATAAAATGTTTTATTGTACTTTCTATAAAAAATGCTGTTTAGGTTTAGGGAGTCATTAAAAAAAATCTAGTTATATGACTGACACGTGAAGATGATAATTAAAATCGATTTTTATGCATTTTTATGTACTTTTGCGGTTAAGGAGTCGGATGATCTGAAAAGAATCTAGCAGCCAGTTGAGTTCATTATTTGTCTGTTTTTGGTATTTCCAGTGGAAATGACTAATTATTTTCATGAATTTGCTGTGAAGTAGTTAACTTAATTAGGTTGTTATTAAAATTATAGAAATTTATGTTACAAGTGTTGTAAACATTGAGCATGTCAATTAGAGGACATTAAATTAATATCAAACATTCACCCTATCTATGACCACGACACAAATTTGCAAGGCAAAAATTTAAACATTTATGCTTATTTATGCATTTCGTTTATTATGTACGTTTTGGTTAAACTATACTTTATGCACAGTTTAGTAATTTTATGAACATGTTTATAATTTCAAATACATCAACTTAAGTTAAAAAATATATTTGATTTATTTCAGCAAATATTCAAACATGAAAAATTATTACAAAAATGGAAAACAGAGAAATGAAATACAAAACTGTCCTTAGCTAAAAGCTAAAATCACATCCTTGGCAGTACCCGCAATCAAAACATGTGAACCACATACCCGACACCCTTCAGATTTCGACTGACACCAAGTATGATAAGTGTGTCCACACTTCAAACGGACTTCCTCAGATTTCAAAGTAATTATTGTATCACAACCGACACAGCTGTAGGGAGATCTCCAGGGTTCCACACAAGTGATTTCCCGGAAACCAATCTTCGTTCCCATCAAAACCTCTTGATATAAATTCGTACTCACAGATTCTACAGATAATTGCGTGCCATTTTCTTCGGTTGCAGCTGTTTGCTTGAAGCGAATGACGACCCTGGCCTGGGAAACCAACAAAGAAGTAACTCCAATCCCTGGTTTGGAGCAGGCTGGACATTCAAGCTGTGTCTGTTGAAGATCAAGTCGAGTTGTTCCATAGCTTATGATGTTTCCGATAACTTGTCCTTCGTTCCTTCCTGACATTTTGGAGACACAACCAGCATCAGGACAAATTCCGCAAAAGCTGATACCTGCAGAGTACCTCTCCCACAATGGGCTCTTCTCGTCTTGTACTGGTTTCCGATGCTTTTTGTAAGTGGCTTCAACGTTAACTGGCAGAAATAGTTGTTTCAGTAGTCGTAATTGATCAACCTCCTGCGAGACGGGTAGAGTAGTCTTTTGCTTTAAAAACAGGGTGGATCCCCGACGAATTTTGTAATAGCCCAAGGTTCTCCACACCCACAAACTTGCTTTAGGATTATCATTTCCATGAAAATAAAGTTTTTGGAGGTGGGGTGCAAGTGTGTCATCCTTCTGGAAAATTTTTAGCTTGAGAACGTCCACAGTATCCTGTTTGCTCGCTTCAATATCCAGACATTTGCCAGTGAGGGAGCGGACCGAAATTGGGAAGGCCTCTTTTGCAGGTTTGTAGATTTGGAGGGGATTGAGGGGACCGCAACAGAGATCCGCAATGTCAGTGGTGGAGTTGTCAATGATTTTGGAGTCATAGCGTATCTGCCAGTCATCAGGGAAGTCCTTCACATCGGCAATCAGGACACGGGCGAGGACATCCAGGGATCTTCCGGAATATTCACGGACGAGTGCGTTGTACTTTTTCATCTTGATGAAATGAAGTCAATAACTGTAAAAAAAAAGAATTAAAATATTTATCAAGTTATTAAAATGAGTAATAAAAAGTTGACGTACAATTTTGCGTTGCAGTTTTATTTGTGATAAATGGGGCAACGAGATACTCAACTTACCAAATAGAAAATAGGAGAATCAGCAATCCTGGCCTGGCCTGGGAGTAGTAAGTTCGCTTTGAGAGGACCAAGAGTGGTGGAATGTCACAGAGAAGTGGTAGCCTTCTGACAACCCAATGCTGAGAAGGTGCTACTTTTTATACAGTATCCCGTGAAGTAAAAATACATAATGAAATATTGCAACCGAAAGCCAAGGGTTGACATGGACAAACGTTTCACGTAATCATTGTTAGGCCCTTTACTCACCCACCCTGCCCTTGCTCGATCTCTTGGTTTGGTCATTTTTGGATTTTGCTCGATTTTTTATCTTTGTTGTTTGTCATATTGGTAAACTTGTATTAGTATTCATTATTCACAGACAGCATGTCATTCTGAACTTTGAACGAGCTTTAAGGAAACACGAGAGAAAGGTGGATAATATGTTTTAAATGTGAGTGTGTTGTGTGAGTCATAACTAGGTCTGGTCCCTTCCCTTATCTAAAAAAAAATTGGAGATGCAACATGCACAATGAATGCATGCATGAGACCGACCGGCAACTCGTTTTGTTGCGAGTGTTGATTGATATGAAATGGCTTGACTGACTGTTGACTTAACGTGCTCATTGTTTTACAAATTTACTTGTCTTGTATATTATGTGACTTCTTAGAAGTTAAGATAACAACAGATACCTTACACTCGTCTTCCACGACCAATTTGGAAAATTAATCCTTATGTCCCGTTACGTTAGATTTCTTTTTTATCAATTAAACGCTTGCTTTGCTTGCTCATTCATAGTTTATTTTACACTGTCTCAAGACACCCCAATGGACACTCTTGCATTTCTATTTACGTTAAAAAATTATCCTATGATGACTATAATTAAAAATGATTTAATTAAAAGTTATATGCAGTTAAACCTAAACCTAATGGAAATCTATAAATAATTTAAACAGGTGAAAGGTATAAAAAAAGTCGCAATTAAGACTTGATCATGTTCAAATTACCTATTATTAGGTAGCTGATTACTGAGTACATACAAGATATTATTATACTTTTACTTATATGCATTCTCGGATTGAAGCAAATGTCATTCATTATTATTAAATTATTCAAAAAAAATAAAAAAAAAACAGACACACACAAGTTAAATTTCTTGTTCATGTATCCGAATATCATGACTCACTTCAGGAAACCGCTAAGAAGATTGGAATTACCGGAATACATTTAAAAATAACTATACAAATAACGATTCGATATTTTAATGTACTTTCTATAAAAAGCGTTATTCAGTTTTTGCCAGCCTTTAAAAAAATCAACTTACGTGAATACGATAGTAAAAATCAATTTTTATAAATATTCAATATTATTTTATCTTTTGGTTTTAAGGAGTAAGGTGATCTGAAAGGAAAAGATGAAAAAGATTTAATAGCCTAGGTCACTGTCTACTCGTCGGTGGTTTTAGGTTTGTAGTTCCAGCAAAATAATTAAATATTCTTTCTATTTTCCGGTAGCTTAATAGTTTGTTTTATTACAACTTTTATTTGTGTTATTTTGCAGGTGGTCAACCATAATGTATTCTTAATGTTTAAAACAAAAGAAAACCTTGTAGCATTTTGCTTTAAGCTATAACTATAAACTGCATGATGGACATAACTAACTTTATGGTCAAGATGCAGGATGTAATTTATGTTAAAATAAAAGTTTCATTCCATATATATTTCTTCATTGTTTTGGGGCATTGTGATGTGACACAACTTTACTTTTTTTACCATGTAATAAAATGACAACGAAGAAATTTTAACTTGTTTGCTACTTTTACCAACATTGAATATCATCACTCATCCTTATTCAAAGTGTTTAATTTTAGCATCCATAAAAATAAGCTTTTTTTAGCTACCGAGCGAGATGTTTTTTGGTGACGGAAATAAAAATACTAATGACCTCTGACGAATTTTCCAAATTTATTTTATTTTTTCCACCATTAAAGTCATTACCTTGTCACGTCACATCATCATGAGATAATTTTAGTAGCTTTAGAAAGCTTTGCTTGGTAAACTGAATTATTATCGATTTCCAAATGAAGCTTGAAAAAAATAGAAATGGTCTAATACATATTTTTTGGACGTTACTCACAAAAAAAGTACAAAATACGCTTTAACATCAAACAAATCATGATATGATAAAATATTATAACACTGAACTTGGGCTGGAAGGATAAGTAGCAATAAACATGCAAAACAACTCTCTTGTCCACATAAAACAAACGTATCAGTCAATAATAATTGGTAATTATAATTATGCACATATCCTAATGAGTTTTTGGAAGATAGACCAGAGATACTAAAGTTATTATGAATTATGATGGCTAACCTTTCGTTACACAAAAGAGGTAGTTGAGTTGATGATGAAGAACTTGTGTAAGTGCATTTTAAATCCATGCAAATAATCCATGTCACATCATACTCTAGTCATGATTACCAGTCCAGTTCCAGTGTGAAATACGTAATTAGGCTTACTTTTTGTTTGTTCCAGATAAAATCATATCATCTTCAAGATTACTTCTTCTACGTCCACCAGTCCATCACACGTTTACTTTACACACAAATTTTTATCGTCACGCCAGAAAGCAGTTATAATTAGTTTACTACCTTTTACCACCACTGACCATCATTACGACAGCGCTACATCAATGCTAACTATTTTTAATATCATGGTTCACTCCAGTCAAATCACTCATTTCATATTTTCTAGCTATTTTTCTAAAAAACTATCACAATTCCCATTTATGTTGTCCCTTTCACCCGGAAACTCCCCAAAAAACTTCCAACGTTACCCCTGGAGTTATGGAGAACACAACGACAAAGCCATTCCTGGCATTCAATACAACTACCTTGTCACCAGACTTGGGATTACATAATCTTAACGATTCCGACATATTTTTAACTGTCATCAACTCAACCGCACGAGAAATACTAAGCAATGGCACAGCTGGTTACCATCCAAACCGGACAATTCTGGAAGGAGGATTTCTCACTGGAAGAAATCCTTTTGTCTTCATCCCTGCCATGCCCCTGCCGACATTTATTATCCAATTGTTGGTCATTGTCTGTATGTCTCGATTAGTCAAGTTGGTGCTGTCCCCAATCAAACAACCTTGTAAGTTATTCTCAGCTTCCTTACTAAAATGCATAGCTAATTTTATAACTGATTCCCATTCTATTATTTTAACAGCGGTCATCGCAGAAATCATTTCCGGTATCCTCCTGGGTCCCACTGTGATGGGTCACATTCCCCACTTTACCACCTCCATTTTCCCCACCGCTTCCCTGCCCTTCTTAAACCTCATGTCCAACTTTGGCCTAGTCCTCTTCCTTTTCCTAGTTGGTCTAGAACTGGATCCCAGAATGCTGAGAAAAAGTATCAAAAAATCGTTTGCAATTTCCTTGGCTGGTATGGCTCTACCCTTTCTCCTCGGGTGTGGATCCTCCTACATCCTCTACCAATACATTGAGCCAGCATCCCACCGTGAAAACAATAGCTTTATCAGTTATCTCCTCTTTCTTGGCGTGGCCATGGCCATAACCGCCTTTCCCGTTTTGGCTCGCATTCTCACCGAACTCAATCTCCTCAAAACTAAAGTGGGCAGCATTACCATATCCGCCGCTGCTGTGGACGACGCCACGTCCTGGTGCCTTTTAGCGTTGGTCATTTCGATTATCAACGCCAACTCCAATCTAACAGCTTTGTATGTATTTTTGATGGGATTGGGATACTCTGCCCTGCTAATCATTATAGTCAGACCGATTTTCGTTTGGAGTTTACGATTCGCTGGGGTGTTTAATCAAGAGACGCCTTCTCAAGCCAGCATGTTTTTTGCGTTGATGCTCGTGTTCATCTCTGCATTTATCACGGATGCTATTGGGATCCATGCCATTTTTGGAGGATTCATCGCAGGAATTATAATGCCCCATGAAAGGGGTTTTGCGTACCACATCACCGAAAAACTGGAGGATGTCGTTCAAATCGTATTCCTCCCACTGTACTTTGCATTGTCCGGCTTGAAAACAAAAATCGGCACCTTGGACGATCCCTTAAGTTGGGCAGTTGTGCTGTTGGTTGTAATTGCAGCTTGTCTAGGGAAAATTATTGGCTGTTGTCTGGCTGCCCGAATGACCAATCTAACTTGGCGAGAAAGTTTCACAGTGGGGGCGCTCATGAACTGCAAAGGTCTTGTGGAATTGATCGTACTCAATTTGGGCTACGACTCTGGTGTCATTTCGGATAAAACTTTTGCTATTATGGTTATCATGGCTTTGGTGACCACTTTTATTACTGTACCCATGGTGACGTACATTTACCCTCAAGAGTATCAAGTTGCTCAGCAAGCCAAGAGAGAGGAGGAGCGGGCTGAGGCAGGTCACAAGTCAAAGAAGGATTCCAGCTTATTGGTGAGTGTCAACAGAATTGAGCAAGTTGGTCCACTACTAAGCATAGTGCATCTTCTCCAGCAAAAGATGAACTATGTGAAAGAGCTTCACCAAGAGGAACAAAGGAAGGGGTCGAGAGATTCCGGAAAGAGTTTTGCATCATTGGTAGATATTCTTCATATTTTGCCAGGCACTGGAGGAGGCAAAACGGGAGGAAAGATGAGAAATAACAGTAGCAGGAGTAGTGGTGGTAGCACAGGAGTGGTCATCAATGTACTTCGGCTGATTGAGTTGACGGAACGGGACTCGTCAGTCATGTTATCTGCGTCTCAATCTGCCTTGTCGAACGATCCGATCACTAAGCTACTGAAAACCTTTTGCGAGGTGACCAACAAAAAGAATCGGGTGCAAGGAATGGTCAAGGTTGTCACAATGCCCATGTTTGGAAGGGTCCTGGCAGCGGCAGGGGAGCAGGCTAACGCAGAGTATATTTTGGTGCCTTGGTCGGGATCTGGGAGCATTGTTGAGGATAATCCTCCGGTGGCAAGGCCAATGAGTTTGGTGGCAGCGGCGGCCAGAAGACGACACTCAATTCATACGCCCACGCAACACTCAAACTTTTTCCAGGATTTGTTAAGCGAGGCAAAGAAGTCCAATGTTGTGATTTTTGTGGATAGGGGTGGACCGGTGGTTACGGCAGATATACCACCGTTGAGGGAAGGAGGGAGTGATAATGATAGCGGGAGTGGTCATGAGGTTCCGGATGTAAGCAGGAAGCAGATTTACTTGCCATTTTTTGGGGGAAAGGATGATAGGGAGGCGTTGAGAATTGTGATGGGACTGGGACATTTGTCACACGTTCGGATTAATGTGATCAGGTATAAAAATGTGCCAGTGGAGAGACAGTCAACGATATCCGGCACTGCCTCATTGGATGGCACTGGTGAGAGGTATGATACTGTTTATTGTAACCCGCCGGTAGGTCACCAATTGGATATCATTGTGGATGAGAAGGATGAAGCTCTAATTCAACATTATTTTGGAGGAAATAATCCGAAAGGGGGCAAGAGGGGATCTTCAGGAGGTAGCGGGGGTGGAGGAGGTGGGGGCAGTTGTCCTGGAATTGGCTGTGATGAGGATAATAGGGATGTAGTTGACCATGTTGAGGCGGAAGACGAGGAGGAGCATTGTGTTCAGTACAGTGAGGTGGAATGCTTCAATCCTGTGAGCAAGGCACTCCAACATTTGGTGCACTTGACGGGCTCAGACTTGGTATTGTTTGGCAGGGGTAACTTGAAGCTGGCGGATAGCTTGGGAATTCATTACAGGTATGAGATTGCGGAGAGAAGGAAGATTTTGGGGGATTTCGCAGAGGCTGTGATGCTATGTCACTGTTCGGCTAGTTTGCTCGTTGTAAATGCAATCGATGAGAAATATGATTGACGAAGGGATTATTTATCTTTATACATTACTTTATATTCAATTTATTACTGTACAAATTCTGAATAAATTAGAATGCAAAAGAACAGAACGATAACACGTTATCATAACTTTATCAGCTTCCCATATCAGCATTATATGTAGCATGCGGTGGTCTTTCCGGCTTCAGTTCCAACTCCACGCCTCCTCGTGCGCCAGAAATTAAGTGAGAGGAATGGTGAGGCATCGGTGGGGGAAGGGTAACTGGGGGGTAAATTGAAAAATTCATGGGCATTGGCAATACTGGCATCCCAACTGGTCCACTAAAGGAACTTGACTGCTCACTCCCAAGAGAATCGTCTTCACCCCCATCATTATCGGCTGAGGTTCCTCCTCTGCTTCTTCTCTTGTTCGTCTTTCTCTCCCTCCCCTTTATATTATTTCCGACATTATGCACTTCCTTCATGTGTCTTGTTTTGCTGGTTGGATGGATAAAAGCCACCTCACACATGTCGCACTTGAACGGCTTGTAGCCCAAGTGACACCTGTTATGCTTATTCAAAATACTCTTTAATGGAAACGACTTGTCACATTTGTCACACTTCCAGGGTAGAATTTTCAAGTGTTCCGTTTTCGTGTGATGGTCCAGTCCTCTTTTCTCCGTGTAACTTTTTCCACACTGTTCGCAAACCCATTTTATCTTATCCCTGCCCTCCTGGTGCTTTTTTCGGTGGTTGTGCAAAGCATTTGCGGACACCAGTCCCAGTCCACATATATCGCAAACGTGGTTCTTTTGCCTTTCTTTCACCGGCACATGGCTGTCCTTGTGTACATTCAGTTCTGTTATACTAAATGACTTGTGAGGGCAGATGTCGCATTGGAACTCCTTTCGATCCCGGCTATGCCTAAAGAAATTAAAAGAGTCAATTATGAACTGCCAGTTAAACAGTTACAAGATATTGTTCAATCTATTACCTCATCGCGTGATGCATCACGTGTTTATAACATTTTAGTTTCTTGCCACACTGACAGGTATTTAGACCTCCTTGGTGATCCGGGTGATGCTCATCAAAGTGCTTTTGGATAAACACCTTATCCTGAATAGGCTCCCAACAGACATGACATTTTAGCTGGGGTTTCACCTCCGCCGAAATACCCAAGCTTTCCAAGGACTCCAACTTTTCAGGTTCTTTCACAGCTTTGGAAAGCTCTGCCATGCCCCCATGCTGCTTCTGGTTATGCCTGGCGAACTGAGACTTGAAACGGAAACTCCTTCCACACGTTTTGCAAAATGCCACAGTTTCGTTGTGCTTGTACGAGTGTGTCGTGAGGGCAGACCTGCATGAAAACTTCTTGTCACATTTTGAGCATGCAAACGTGTTCAAGCGCTGGCGTTCCGGGTGGCGGAAAATCTTGTGAGATTTAAGGAGTCGGTCGTGCACAAATGCTTTACCACATTGATCACATTTAAAGGGCTTCTCGCCAGTGTGACGTCGCTGGTGTTCCATAACTTCTCGGATGTAACGAAAGTGTGCTTTGCAATATTTACAAGTGTACTTCTTCTCCTCCGGATGGACTTCCTCGTAATGTTGAGCAAAGGGCCCTTGGCCAATCACTTTGGCGTCACACAAATGACACGTTATCGTTTTCACGGGTTTTCCTGATTTCCGGTAGAACTTGTGCTCATGCTCTTTGCCGTGAGAAGCTATCAGATGATTGTTTAAGGTTGCCTTTGAGGGAAATTCTTTGGGACATTCGGGACACGAGAAACTATCTGGGGGTCTGTCGCTGTGCATGTGGGCAATGTGACTGGGAATAGTGCGGGGGTGGTGGGTGGCAAAACTACAATGAGGACATTTGAATGGCTTTTCTCCCGTGTGTGTGCGTTGGTGAATGGAAACGTTGCGAAAACTTTCAAATTTCCTGTCACAAAATTTACAAGAAAATCTCTTTTTGCCAGGATGCTCTTTTTTAAAGTGTAGCACAAATTGCTTGTGGCCAATCAACACGGTGTTGCAATGGTTACAAGTGTACTCTTTAGTGGACTTGTATTGTGATTTGGAGGAGGTGCCTGCAGGTGCCCGTTGCCGATACCGGATGGATCGGCTCAGTGATGATACGTGCATGCGAGATGGGTTCATCTTTTTCTTGGGTGGTGGGGCAGTGAATTCAGTGTCGCTATCGAAACTGTCGGCATCGTCATCCTCCTCACTTATTTTGGCATCACTGTCGCCTCCGCTCTCATCGTCGTCATCTGAACTTTTTTGTCTCTCCGCTGCAGCTACCCTTTCACTTGCCCTTTGAGCGGCTAGTCTTGTACTTCTTGTACGCTGGGGAGTGGCGTTGTTCTTTGGGGAAGAAGGAAAGTCGTCATTGCCATCAATATCCTCTTCACCTCCGTGCATCCATGATGGTGCAGGCTCAAAATAATAATCCTCCACATTTTCCTCCTCTGGGTTCACTTCCTGTTTGACCATAGGCTGCTCAAGATTGACTGGGAGGGATGCTGAAGTAGGAATATCCACTGAAGGGACATCAACTTCCGGTTCAATTTTAGCAACTGCTGTTGTGGCACTATTTTGGACTTTTGGAGATGGTAGTGTGGTTGTTGATACTGAAGTGTCGTTTTCCTCAACATCTGAAATTAATTCAAGAATTTTTAACGGCTACAAATAAACAGTTTATTAAACATACATTTTTGGGCATATCTTCACTACACTAACCACATCCAAATTTGTTAAAGTTGGCGTCCATCACTTTCTTCCGAAAAATATCCAGTCCCAACAAAGCCAACTGGGTTTGTCGAATCTCAATAGGTTCATTCTCTCCTGACCTTTCAACGAGACCCCTGATAACCTTAATCCTCTTGTTAATCAATACCTCCAGCTCCCTGATTTGAACATGTAATTGAAATACTTCTTGGTACAAATTCTGACACTTGATGCACAGCGGTAGAGTGATAGTCTGATCGAAAGTTCGTCCTTCCTGATATCTTCTCCATTTTAAGTTGAGTAGACTGCAGAGCAGGTCAAACGCCTGGGAATTTTTGGTTGGGTTATCAAGGGAAATGGTAAGATCATGTCCATAGGGCACCACATTCTCCAAAATGGTAGTTTGCAGATAGTTGAGTGGAAGGGATGATAAGCAAAAGAGACAGACGTGTTTACTGTTCAGGAATTCTGGAGCTTTGAGATCTTGTGCCTTTTCCTTAAAATAAGAAGACAAATAATAATAAAATTATTTTAATGATTCCAATTAGTTTACAGAGTTCATTAACTTAGGTTTACGACAATATATAGACATACCGATAACACTTTTTTTACTTTCTCCTCCCTTCTTCTAATCTTGTCAGGATTCGGAAGATGATTAACATGGTTACCGTTCGTAATCTCATATCCATTAAAAGTGTAATTACTAAGGTTCCAGTTTCTTAAAAGGATACTCGCATTACACCCTTTTGACCTTTGGGAGCATTTAAAGTAAGCAGTCGTTTTATTTGTGCAGTTTAAATGGAAAATGTAGCCGTCCAAAACAATCATCTTCTTCCCTTTACTACTTGCAATTAACTTGAGAGGACACTTCTGCTCATCTAAGGAAGGCGCCGAGGAGCCAGGTTCCACTTTCGACACCATCATTACCTTCTTAAACTTAATTTAAATTTAATTTAGTAACTACCTTGCACATTTAATTGAACATATTTCTCAAGAAAGTGACAAGAAGCAGCTGAGCTTGCAACTTAGCAAGTCAAACATAAGCATGTATTGAACCTCAAAAAGAAAACAGAGATTCAACCAGCCAGTCAGAGAGAGAGAAGGGGAAGCTTTTTGTATCGTCTATTTTCCTTGTACGGGTGGCAGCATTCTTGAGCAACATGCTATTTCACATTTTCGCATGTGAAAAATTTACACCGACACTTTTCCATTGAAAGTTGCATAATATTTTTGGCATGTTTCGGCATAATTACAAATATATGCAAAAATGAACTAAACTAAAGATATTTTAGTTACGAAATTGTTTTGCGTATTATGTAACCATTAAAAATTAAATAAATGATGACGATTACAAATTCTGTATCTATCTTAAATCTTTAAAGTTTGTCGTATTAAAGATTTTGGATGAATTCATTAATTTGTTAACTTGAGACTGAGAAGCATAGAAGCAAGCATATGCTCGTCAGTCAGTAGTAACGTGACAAATTAATTATTTGTATTTAGCTTTCAATTTGCAATAATTGACAGGCATGCTAATTAATTATTAATCTGTTGGTCTATAATTAGTTTTTTTTTTGCATTACAATCTGTAAGCGTGTTTCTTTTTATAATTTGACCATTATAACTTAAATTAATTAGCGATCTTACCTTTTTAATGTTTTTAAATATTTGGTTGTGAAAACAGTTATTCCGGAACCGGAACTAGATAGGAAGGAAGGATGAATGGTGGAAAGTCGAATGCAGTTAAGGTCAAGGCGCATAGTCATCGTCGTCGTCATACATCCAAACATAAACATGGAAAGAAAACAAAGCAAGTTGATAGACACCGGAAGCAGGTCAAAGACAAAGTGAAGGTGGCAAGGGTACATAAGGAATCTGATGGTGACTCCTCCGGAACTCTATTTACACCAGTTAAGAAGTCGACCGAGTCTCCCAAAAAGTCTCTGGAAAACATTTCGGGGCAGGAGCGTGAGCGTGCACAGTTGGAAAAGAAGTTGCAACTTATTAACAAGTGCTTGGAGTGTTTGACGAAACAAAAGCGGAGAGTGATGCAGGTATAACGACAAAATTATAAATTATAATTTAATTGGATATAGATAACCCAGTAGTATTTAGTTTTAGGTGATTAAAATTGGTATAATTAGGAAATTCAATTGTTTTGTAATAGCAACTTGAAGATTCGGATAACGGTGACGTGGACATGATCTGATGGATGACGATGAATGACTCAATGATGGCTACAGGATAACTTGAACTGTAATGGCTACCAAGAACTGTAATGAAGAGTTGTTCCTGGGAATGAAATTTTTAAATAGGAGCGATGATGGGTTGCTTGTTGAAGAAAATGGAAAATTTAAAGCATCAGTTTTTGAAGATTTTAGGATGCATGAACAAATAATTTTTTTGGAATCTCTTTTTTATGCTAATGTCTGTTCTTAATTTTTGTTCTATTAAAAAATTACGAGTTGAATGACATGCTTTAATTTAAAAATGTGCAATGCGTACTTGTATAATTAAAAATATAGTATAATTTTATGTGTACTCAGCTAGCAAATAAAATGTAATTTAAACATAGCCAAGTCTTAATTTCTACTTTGTTTAAATTATCTTTATGAATTTTCATTTTAAAATTATCATACCAAAAGAATATTGACTACAAACACCTTAAAATTGAATCATCGTTTAAGTTTAATCATTACATAGTTTTAGTTTCAAAATGTAAAGTAGTGTTTGTTAGGGTGTCTTGAGACAGCATGATATAAAGTTTGAATGAGAACGTAAAACGGGATGTCCCGAGCCAGAGCGTCTCTTCTTTTTTACTTTGTTAGTTTGGGGCAATGTAATACCCCGCTTTCCTCTTTACCTTTGATTGTAAAGCCAGGCTTTCTGGCTGCACTTTTTATCTTTGTTTTTGACCGTTGGTCGATTTTATTGTGCTGAAAAGCACGTTCGTTTTCTGTATTCTACTTTGGGACAGCAAGCCGTCTGCTTGTCTGTGAATTGTGTGCTGGCACTTGAAAGAAAGTGCGTTAATTTTCTTGTGTCAGTTTAATTGTAAATTGATTAGTTTTCTGTGTAATTAAAAGCCTAGGGAATGTTACCCTGTTAAATGTTAATTTGCGCGTTTTAATTGCGACAGTTATTTTAATTGAAGTCATTATTTTAGGAGTTTAAAGTTCCATAAAGCCTGTGTTGTAGGAACCTCATCGCACCGCAATCACTGTCACGTCTTATCCTGATCCGAACCTTTTGAGAGTTAATTTATTTAACTAATTTTTGAAGCATATTACTGAGATACTCCTTTCCTTGTGGAGTAGTTTCAGATTCCGACATTTTTGGCGATCCTGCCAGGATAAGTACGTGATATATTGAAGTAATAAGCCAATGACAAAGTACGGTCCACCTCCGCCGCCACCTGTAGTCATGGATCCAGTAATCAGCGCAACATTAGAAGGTCAAGTGCAGATGTTCAAGAATGGCATTGCAAAATTAGACGCTGAGCTTAAGGAACCGAAACCAGATGAAACGAAGATTCAAGCTGGGGTAGCCAGCCTTCGCCACTGGAAAGAAGAAGTTGATACTGCTCAAGATAAAGCGCTAGATTTCTTGGTGAGAAATGATCAGGCTGGATATACCACCGAATTGCAGAGAAAGTTTGATCTGAGGGCGGAAATGGAGTTAATGGAAGTCTCTGTTCAACGTATGATTCAGAAGATTGCTGCAGACAACAATGTGAATACCGATGCCCCTGGAAGTTCCAGCTACCACAGAGTGAACCTTCCCCAACGTAAACTTCAGCCGTTCAATGGTGATGTGAGGGAGTGGTTAGGATTTTGGTCCTCGTTTGAGGATATTCATGAAGACGTGGGACTTTCAGAAAATGATAAGTTTCTGTATTTGCTCGAGTGCATTCCGAAGACATCGGCAGCTCGAAAAGTCATTGATGGATTCACCGTCTCAGCTAAAAATTACCAATCCTGCGTGGATGCTCTCAAGAACCTGTATGGAAGGAGCAGGATGCTGGTGAAAGTATTTGTTCGGGATCTCCTGCAGTTGGTCATTGAAAATGCAACAAAGGGACGAACAGTAGATTTTTTGGAGCTGTATCCTAAGCT
>JAQFZH010000772.1:0-27535 GCA_034695485.1 Entomobrya nivalis
TACAAATATTTTCCATATTTAAAAAAATGCATGAAAAAGTCCAAAAAACACCAATTTTAGGGCAAAAAAATTATTCCAGGAGTCAATTTAAAAGATGGAAAATTTCAATTAAAGAATTCTGTCGGTCGAACTACGCGGAAATCAGGTATAAGTTGAAGTAAATCTGAACGACACGAATCAGAGAAAACTACAAACTTGGGCAGCATCTTCATAGTGAATATACTAGGTTTCAAGTCGAGAGCAAAAATGCCATTTAAATCCAGGACTCTATTCCTTGAAAATGAGATAAATGCTTTCTTTTAGGTACTTTTGAAGCACTTTTTATTTGAATATATGCATGAATACATTGTCACTGCAGCACTGGTTTTAAGATTTAGGGATTAGGTGGGCTTGCCCATTTGTATGCTCGTAGCATGTGCTGTGAATCAAATATACCTTTACTAGTTCTAAAACAATGTCTCAGATACTTACCAATGGTAGCAATTCAAAATTACGTACACAAATACACCAGATTACACCATACCTTCAAACAGTTGCATACTGTTGCATTCCTATAATCCCCTACATATTGTTATTTGCGTATAAAATAATATTGTACTGGAGGACAAAACAACTCTTCAAGACACTACTTGATATTTTTGAGAATGCACGTTTAAAAATATGAATATAATGGAATACACGCACATATGGCATCATTTATGTGCTCCATGTGAACTCGTGCTGCAATCAATGCGCACATGAATATCTGTTGTGCAACCACACTGTTTTAAGCTGCTAGATATGTGCTAACAGGTAAAATTCCACGCATGTGCTGTAGACTTGTAATCTCTTTCTATTGTTCAGACAACGTCCCTCATCTTTTTTATGTGTGGTATGCGTTAGCAAAAAATATATCTTCAATTCAGTCACACACAAAAGATTAGCTTCTATATTACAATTGCTGCTTGCTTAAATGTGTTTTGAAAAAAAAAATTATGTGGGTTGTCACGTACGTCAAGCATTAATATGTTCTTGTAGACATACACTAAAAACGAACCATACTTACACAAATTAAACAACCAAAGAGGATTTTTAAATAAAATTAAGCCCGTTTGCATGTAGTACCGCTGTTTATAGAAGCAAATAAAGTTTTGTAGAACTAATTAAATGACTAGTAGCAATTTTTGCTCGGGGTATCTCTATTCCGCCTTTGAGTATTAACATTACTCTCTATTTTCATTTATTCACGAAGCTTAATTAAAAATGAACACATGTCTTTATTTTTTAAATGTTTTAACTTTAAAAATTATATCCAAATGGAATGATTTAGTTTAGACGATTTAACATTGACCTCAAATTATATAACAAGCTAAATTTTAGGAAAAAAAGATGAGTTTATTTGCACATCATTTCACCTAGACATTAGTAAATTTAATTTATAGCATTAATATAATATGTTGAACCCCTAATGTTATCAAACCTGCTTTAAAATATCCTTTTGCTAAACAAAATTTGTTGATTACGGGGAATACATAAATAAAAGTAAATATGAATATCGCTTACAATCAAACTTAACATTTTATTGTACAGAGGAAACGAAAACTATTTTGGGGTACACGAGAACAACTTGTACATAAAATTGGTAGTCAATTAAAAATAGAGTTGTTCATGGTAAGCCAGGCTGTGGCTTTCCTTGAATCCTTTTGAGCAGACTAAACACTTTTATGGCTTTTCACCAGTATGGGTCCTCATGTGTCTGTCCAAATGTGATTTTGTTGATAATTTTTTCTCGCATATGTAACACTTATGTTTTTTCAACCTCAAATGTACTTTTCGTTCATGACTTCTAATGTCCTCCTTCCGTTTAAAAGATAACCCACATTGTTTGCACATGTGAGCTTTCACGTCACTATGCACAAAAGGGTGCCGTTTTAGATCACGCTTAGTCAAAAACTTCTTTTTGCATGTTTGGCACTCATGTGGTTTGTAACCTTGATGACACTTTCTATGCGCTATTAGATTGCTTTCAACTGCAAACTCAGCCCCACAAGCCGTAGAGCTATACGGTTTTTCTCCTGTGTGGGTGTTCATATGGTTTGTGAGTTCAGAATTGGGTAAAAAGCCCTTTTCGCAAAAATAGCATTTGAAGGGTTTTTCCAGTTGATGAATTTTCATGTGGGAATTTCGAACACCTCTGCTCACATAGTATCTAGAACAATGGCCACATTTGAAGGGTTTAATTCCACGGTGCAGTTTTTGATGCATTTCAAATCCCTGTTTTCGTGTAAAAGATTTCTTGCAAAGGGTACATCTGAAAGGCTTTCCCACAGTATGGGCTCTTGTATGGGTATTTAGATTCGATTTCTGGACAAATGTATTCCCACATATTTTATAAGTATAAGGTTTTTCTTGAATATGTGTAAGGTAGTGACTGGTCAGATTAAGCTTCGTTGAAGATTTCTTGTTGCAAAAGACGCAATAACGATTCAAATGAACTTTGTCGTGTGTCCTCAGCGCACTTAGTCTGAGAAACAGTTTGTTACAAACGGAACATTGAATTTTTTACTGCCATACTTTCCATTTGTAGCTTATGAAAGGCATATAACGCTGTATTTATTCTCAAACTATGCATATGTTTTAAGAAAGAAAGGGTCACGAAATAGGCAGGTCAAGCTGTATGAAAATAAAATTTATTGTAAATTACAACTGAGCAGCAAAACAGAACCGTTCACCCGAGGAGCAACAAATAAACTAAATTATGGTTCAAATCCAGAGAATCCTATGCCATATTATAAGTAAGGACATTTAAACGTTAAAATAGGATGAACACAATAGTGTATATACACATATGGACACATTTACTGCAATGAGTTTTTGAATAAATGCCTTTACACTACAACACTAGTTTTAACATTTTGCGTTTAAATAGGCAGTTTAACTCGTATGCACGGATCATGTGCTGTCAATCAATACTCTGTAATAATTATTTTTAAATAATGCCTCAGGTTGATGTGGGTGGCCTAAAAAGTCTTATATATACCCGCATCTACACAAACGTACGCCAATGCATTTCAAAAATCCCCAGATTTGCTTGTGTTCAGTACATCTTATTTCTTAACTAGTGTTGTTGTAACACTATGTCGAACACGCTCAGTTAAACTTAATTTTTTGAAAGAATTTACAGGCTACAATGTATGCTAAATCTTCTGATGTAGGCTAAATTTATTATGCTACTTAACAAAGCTATTTCTTAGCAAGGACTTTTGTTTGCTAATATCAATCTCTTTAGGTATAGTAAGTACTTTGATAACTTAAATCTGTGCTCGTGAAAACGATAACGGTTAGTTATCGAAAATTTGAGCTAAAAATATTACATCAATTCCTTATTACAATAAAAATGACTACTTAACTTTATTAAGTCATAAGCAATTTTAGTCAGTTTTGAAGTTAAGTAGTTCTCCTAAACTACAAATTCAACAAAGGACTCTTTTCGGAACTTAAGACATTTGTTATATTTTTCGCAATAACTTGAAAATGCTTCGATTTATTTTTATTTTTTAATTGCAATCTAAAATTTAAAAAAAACTAATACTATTGATTTAATTTTTCAAGCAATTTTAGGGAACAGATTGTAAAAATATCATAAGCACATATAGGTTACACTGTCAAGAATTATTTTTAAATATATCTATACAAAAAACATTGTGTAAGAATGTTTACAATTTTTTTTTTAATTAATGATACAAAATAATATTATAGTTTCGCATATTTAAGTTAAATATGTTGCTACAGTTATTCTAATCGATTAATCTATGCATCAATGGTGCCGGGCTACATGTTGACGTAATCCACTTTCATGTCCGAATGTAGATAAACATACTTGGCACTTGAAAGGCTTTTCTCCAGTATGAACTCTCATGTGTTTTGCCAGGTCAGACTTGGAAGAAAACCGTTTGTCACACAAATTGCAAACATGGTCTTTAATTTGATGATGAACCACTTTAGTATGTGTTTTCAGGCTACTTCGATGGGGAAATGTTTTCCCACATAAATCACAAGTAGTTGGTTTCAAACCACTGTGAGATGCCACGTGCCGGTTCAAGTTTCTTTTTTGAACGAACGTCTTTTTGCATATTTCACAGTTGTGAGTTTTGTTCAAACCGTGCACGTTTTCGTGTCGCCGTTGATTACCTTTTCCTGCAAATACTTTATCACAAATCTGACATTTGTAAGGCTTCTCACCAGTATGCCCCTGAATGTGCAATTTTAGTGCAGCCGCTGATCCCAGATACTTAGAACACAAGCTGCATTTGAATGGCGTGTCAGATTGATGAGTATTTAAGTGGTTTTTCAATTTATCTTTTTGTGTGAAACTTTTTTCACATTGTTTGCATTTATGAGGCTTTATTAGGGCATGTAAAACTTCATGTATTTTCAGGTTAGATTTGTGGGAAAATGTTTTTGTGCAGTGTTTGCAGGAGAAAGGCTTCTCTCCAGTATGAGATTTGGTGTGACTTTTCAATTCAGCAGGACTCACAAACGAATCGTTACAGAAGTCGCAAAAGTAATTTTTCTCGTTAATATGTCTGAGATAGTGTTCGTTAAGATGAATTGCGCTACTAAAAGGTTGATTACAAAAAACGCATTGGTACCTTCCAAGATGTAAATTATAATGTGCTCTTAAACTTTTGTCCGAGCTGAACACTTTATGACAAGCATCACATTTAAAATTCTGAGACGCCATTTTAGCTTTTATATGAGCCTAACTGAAACTCGATAAGTAGTAAATAGAAAGAACTGGGCTTCGCGGGACACTTTCGAAATGATCGAGAGTGGTTTTCAATCACTATAACTCCTTTAGTAAAAAACAGGTAAAGTCATGTAAGTTGAGTCGTAAAATTCAGTTTTTATGAAAATTACAACTGAGGAGTTTATCTGAGCAGCAAATGGGACATCAAAGTCGAGTCTTTCGGTCGAGAGAAATAAATACCGTTTAAGTCACGAACTTTTATAAGTTAAAATATGTCTTGCCTTGTTTGTACATGTACAACATGAACTGAAATAGGTACTTTTGATTCCTGTATACTTTACCAATTTTAAGTATATGCATGAGTACTTTTTCACTGCTGCATTGCATTTAGTATACTGCGGATCAAAGGGATGGGAAAACCTAAACACTTTACATATAATGCTGCAAATGTAAATCAATAACCACCAATGCTTGTTTCAAAGGTCATATCTCAGCTACTTGCAAGTTGTATACAGAAATTTGATGTTAGGTAGTACTCAGAAACCTTAAGCTTAGATACTTCTACACATAACCGGATGCCGAGGAATTGCAATTTCTACAGTTCTTTGAGATTAAATTTATAATGTATACAATATCACGTACACCAAGGTTTCATGCTTATTTGCACACACAAGCATAAAAATACACATGCATACATTTACCAACAAATGTGCATTTAAAGTAAAATGACGATGCATGCACTGCTGAATTTCCACCAATTTATAATTTTAGGAAGAAAACGTAAGCCAATTGTGAGGACGTGATTTTAGGTGCATAGAAACTTTGTTTTCGATCGGCATCGTGCGGTTAATGACAAATGCAATTTTCTATGTAATATCAAGCCTCGTTGGTTCTTTTTTCTTAGTCTTTTTTGTTATTACATATCTACAACCTGCAAATATTTCCAACGCAATAGACAAATTAGATTCTAGTCAAATTAGACCACTGGAACGTTACAATTTTTATCATGATTCATGGCGTGTTTAAAAACTGACTTTAGTTATGTACAAACATAATAGCTATAAATGAAATATAACTAACCAAATTTAAACGTTGACATGAAACTTTATTTTTATGTAATTTGCAGTAAACTTCAAACATTTAAAATAAGTTGGCAAAATGCTCAATCAAAATTAACTATTTAAAGGTGAGCAAGATAAAAGATAAAGTTTAAAAGGCTAGAAATTTTTTACAGGAAAGCTTAATATCTCAACAATTTCTGAATTTGCAACCATATCATACAAATTTACTAATCGAACTTCAATGAACATAGATTAATCCCTAGTCCAAAACTATTCAAATGCTTGAGTTAATTCCAAAACGTCCAAACAATAAAGGTAAAAAGTTGTAATTATATTCGCAAATAATAAAATCGAAACCCCAGCTTAGAACAAACTGTATTTACAAAACATTGCATTGCCAAATTTTATTTTCGAATGATTTACAACAACTCCCTAAGTTTAAATACATTAAAACTCCATAAGTTTTCATCAATACATTTTCATTCAACCTAATTATTTTATATTTAAAATATACCAAACTACATAAACTTAATAGACTGTAAATTATTTGAATTAACTGTAGCAATTTATGTCCATTAAAAAAAATTATTTATTATGGACTATCAAATGGCGTGCTAATGCACTTACTTGACCGAATGCAATTAAACATATTTGACACTTGAAAGGTTTTTCGCCCGTATGAACTCTCATGTGTTTCGTCATATTACAATTGGAAGAGAACAGTTTGCCACATAAATTACAACTATGGTCTTTGATTTGATGATGAACTACTTTGATATGTCTTTTCAGATACCTTCGCTCTGAAAATGATTTCCCACACAATTCACACGATAACGATTTTAAACCATTGTGAGTTGTCATGTGGGTCTTCAATACACTTTCGGAAACAAACTTCCTTCGGCATATATCACAACTGTGATTTTTGTTGAAACCGTGCGTATTTTCGTGTTCCCGTAGATGATTTTTTTGCACAAAATCTTTCTCACAAATTTGACATCGGTAAGACTTCTCCCCAGTATGGCCAAGAATATGCCTTTTGAGAGCCCCAACTGATCCAAGAAACCGAGAGCACAAACTACATTTGAACGGCGTGTCTGTTTGATGTGTATTCATGTGGTCTTTCAAATGACTTTTTCGGGTGAAGCTTTTTTCGCAATAGTCACACTTAAATGGTTTGATCTTAGCATGAACAAGTTCATGTTCTTTCAGGTTAGATTTACGAAGAAATGATTTTGGGCAGTGTTGGCACGAAAACGGCTTCTCCACGGAATGAGATTTAATGTGCCTTCCCAAAGCATAGCCACACACGAACGAATCCTTACACAAGTCACAAAAGTACCATTTCTCATTAATATGTCTCAGGTAGTGAATGTTAAGATCGTTTATATCTCTACAAGCTTTATTACAAAACAAGCATTGGTGTCGTCTAAAATGAACAGTATTATGTATTCGTAATTTTCTTTTAGAACTAAACACTTTTGCACAGAAATCACATTTCAAAACTTGGGAGGCCATTTGAGTTTATTTTGAGTTTACTGAAACTCAATCAGCAGTGGTTGGAAAGAGCTTGGCTTCTTTACTCACTACCTAATTGTCTATGTTTATGTAATGAAACTTCTTTTTTTAGTGGTAGTTGATTTGGTCTTCAGTCCCATTTTTGCATAAGTGGTCGGGTGTTGCCACTCACTATCACACTTTCAGTAAAGAAACAGGCAGAAAACATGCGAGTCGAACTCTGTTGGAATCAAGTTTCTTGTAACTTACAACTTAGCCGAAAAACAAAACATTTAACTTAAGCAGCTACTTGGGGAATAAAATACTTGGCTTCAAGTTGGGAAGAAAAAAACACAACTTGTATGTGCTTCACTCGTTAAAGATACGAAACCTGTAACACAAAACGAACCCAAGTAGGTACTTTGATAAGTATATACTCTTGCAATGATGAATTTATGAAGGAATACCTTGCAAATGCGGCACTGCATTTAGTATGCTGAGTATCAAACTGATAGTAAAACACATTTGTGTCTAGCATGAGCTGCACATCAGTAATCTCCATAAAAAGCAGCAAAGGTAATGTCTGTGCTACTCAGAAGTGGTATGCATAAAATATACCCAACGTTACCCAAAAATATCTCAAGTTTTACTACACCTACAAAAAACGAATGCCAATGTATTACACTCTCTACGGTTGCTCGTGTTCAAAATGACAAAGCATACGCTGTCACGTACGCCATTGTTAAATATTGTGTTATACACACATGTGAGAAGTTTTGTTTCTGAATATTTATTAACGGAAAAGGAATATTATCCATTAGACGATTCTAATGCCTTTCAACATGAGAAACATGCTAGCTTTTAACCCATTGCCAGTACTGTCAACTTTTATTTATTAAAAAAGACAACTTTATATGAATAAACCACAAAATCCTAATATAAATTAACATGATACTTTACCAAAGTACGATTGTATTCAAAAATTCATACCTTAAACCTTACATAATTTAAGCAGCTGTATCTTAGGTTTTAATCCAGAAATATTTATGTAAATAGAAATTTATATATTAATACTTTTGAAGCTTGAATTTAATTTGTGTTTAATGACATAACAGGGCTTTTGGATAATAGCAAAAAACTGAAGTATAATTACACACGAAATTTATACGAACATAATGAAAATACATCATAGTTATTTTACAAATGAATACTCACAATACGCTTATAATTTATTCAATGACAGGACTGACAATTTATAGTCAAGCTCAAATTATCAAACGACGTTTTAGCGGAAAACCAAATCCTTTTGATTTATACACTTGTTGGGGATTCCATAGGATTAATTTGGGAAACAACAATGCAATAGTTGAAATAGCGAAATGTTGTGGGTAGAAAATATTCAAGTAAAGGGTTTAACACAAACAAGAACTATATTCATAATATTATCAACTTTTACTTCAAATACATAAGCACGTGGTGTACAAGCAAATAACCAAACCTTAACATAATATTTTTATACATAACAATAATGTTTAATAGAGGTATTTCCTCTTTTTTGAAAGCACTACATTTTAATAAATCAAACAAGCAGTATTCCCTCTACCTCCGCTAGCCTAACTTTGCAATAATGCATTTGAAACTGCTTTTTACTTTTCCCAACGAATTCGCCAGGATTGAACATTGCAATTCATCGAACTTTCTCTTAAAAGAGATCAAACTATTGCTGCGGAGGTATTGAAAAATAATTCTATTTACGAAATTCTGCAACTGGCATTTCTTAATCTTTGAAGCATTATTATATTCTGATTAGATACCACTATTCAATTATTCGTTTATTTTCAGTTTTATAAATTACAATTTTTACCTTTGAAATCGCATTGTCAAAAGAGAAAAAAGAATTTTTCCATTCAAAAATGAGAAAAGTTACATAACTCAGATAAGCAATATTGAAAAATGCTATTAGCGGACAAACAAATCGCTCAAAATACACAATCTACTGTCGTCGTAATTTTTTAGCAATATGTTTGAATAAGATTTTCAGACCGCTTTTATTCGTGCAGATAATTTAAATGCATACATTTAAACATATTCGTCCATTTTGACAAAAGGAATTGTATTCTGAAATGTTTGGCCGAGAATTGCACATTTACGTACATTGACGAGACGAAGCTAATTTTAAAACAAGCTTCGTGTTTTAACAAGCATGACATTTTACATCACATTGTGTGTAGGTTAGTATGCAATGTGTTTATTGATACACGCCCACAATATGCCACTTTAACAAATATTATTTATCCAATCAATTTGGTTTATTTGTTAGTAGAATGACTCAAAAATAAATTAAGATTAACAAAAAATTAGCTTGGAAGTATACAAATAATAATGTCGGAGTAGTTTGAAACGATTTTATTTGCAAACCCATGCACTTTCCATGCAATAAAAAATTATACGAAGAGTAAGATATTCATACAATTGTTTGTTACTTATAATGTATAAATATCAACTATGGAAGGCCAAATGACGTGTTAATCCGCCACGTTGCGCAAAACAAATTGCGCATTTGTGGCACTTTAAAAGCTCTACCACATAGTTTACGAACCAAAGGATTCAAATCGCTATGAAATATCATGTATTGCTTTAAACATCTTTTATCCGTGAATATTTTGTGACATATTTCGCAGCTGTGATCTGCGCTGAAACTATGTCGATTTTCATGCTCAAGTAAATTTTGTTTTCGTGCAAAAGCTTGTCCACAAACTTGGCAGCGGTAAGCTTTCTCTCTAGTATGTAGTTGGATGTGGCATTTGAGAGATTAAGCCAATTCCAAACACTGAGAACACAAGCTGCACTTGAATGGCATGTCTATTTGATGAGTATTTAAGTGACGTTTCAAACTACTTTTATGTGAAAAATATTATTCGCAATAGTTACAATCATTTCCGTATTCCTGACTTTACATTGATGCGAAGTATAAAAGTATTTTTTTACTTTTTCCGGCGAAGTCTTCAAAATATGACATCATGATTATAAATTTTAAAAAACCAGATCAAACATTAACTGCAGAGGAGTTTTAAAATAATTTACTTCGAGAAAATATACAGTCGACATTTACTGGTCTAAAATTTGGAAATATAAACTCACAACACTATTAAAGAGATTAATACAATCAATTCTGTTACCTAATTATATATCTATTCACTGTGGTGGACCAAGTGATATTTTAACGACCAAGATCGTCCAAACGAAGCTGAACATTTGTGGCACTTGAAAGGCTTTTCTCCTGTATGAACTCTCATGTGTTTCACTAAAGAATCCTTTTTGGCGAACGTTTTGTCACAGAGATTACAGATTTGGTCTTTGATTTGATAATGAACAATTTTAGAATGTGTTCTCAAGCTACTTTGCTGTGTAAATGCCCTCCCACATAAATCACAAACAATAGCTTTCGAACCACTGTGAGTTCCCATGTGCCTCTTTAAATTACTTTCGCTTACAAATTTCTTGTGACTTACCTCACAGCTATGACCCTTGTTGGAAACGTGCCCATTTTCGTGTTCTTGTAGACGATTCTTTTGTACAAATGCTTTGTGGCAAATTTGACAACGGTAAGGCTTCTCTCCAGTATGTCCACGAATGTGTCTTTTGAGAGAGTAAGGTGTTCCTAAACACTTCGAACACAAGCTGCACTTAAAGGGCGTCTCTGCTTGGTGTGTATTCAAGTGGTTTTTCAAATTTCTTTTTCGGGTAAAGCTCGTTTCGCAAAGGTTGCATTTAAATGGTTTGATTTGAAGATGCCATAACTCATGTTGTTTCATGCTAGCATTGTGGGAAAAGGATTTTAGACAGTGCTTGCAAGAGAATGGCCTCTCCCCAGTATGAGATTTAATGTGACTTCTCAAATTAGAGGCACTCACAAACGAATCTTTGCACAAGTCACACAAGTGTGGTTTCTCGTTAATATGACTCAGATAGTGTTCGTTAAGATATTTTTTACCATTCAAAGCTTTGTTACAAAATATACATTGGTATCTTCCAAGATGCGAATTGTTATGCATCCGTAAATTCCTTTGTGAAGTGAACACTTTGTCACACATATCACATTTAAATATTTGGGCTGCCATTGGATCTTTTTATTAGCTTAACCAAATTTCGATAAGAATTAAATGGAAGGAGCTTACTTTGACTTCTGAAATAACTTTTTAAATAATAAATAACTAAAATACAGTCTCTTCGTTAAATAACTAATTAGCTGTCTTGTCCTATCACAAATATTTGCCCATATCAATGCTTCCAGAAAGAAACAGGTCAAAATCATGTAAGTCGAGCTCTTTGGAAACGAAAACTAATATAAATTTCAACTGAACAGAACAACAAAACCCTTCACCTCAACAACGAATGTGAAATGAAAAACTAGGCATCAAGTCCAGAGAAATTAATGCCACTTAAACCAAGAGTTTGGATTTACACGTTAAAAATATAATGCATTCAATACGCTAGTGTAGATATGCGCAAATCGTTAACTTTGATGCGTGCTTACTCTGACTATATTGACCGTAATGTCCTGAGTAAGAGTGCCTATTCAAGGAAGCACTGGACTTAGTAAGCTGTGATTCAAATGGATAGGAAAACACGTACGCATATGCGTTTATTAAGTAATCCACATTGATATTTTCAAACGTAGTCTCAGCTATTTACAAGTGGTATATATTCCTTCACATCCAAAAATAACCTTAAATGCAACCACGTCCTCACAGAAGCCCGTGCTGATAAATTTTTATCAATACTGTTGTTTGCGATAATAATGATATTGCATACACAGTCACGTACGCCAAAACTTAATATTCAGGGGCATAAATGCATACCAATATTTATTTATGTGCGTATTTACCTGCAACAATGGACTTATAGCGATGATACTATTTATATGCATTGATATTTGATAATGCTCCTTGCTTTAAAAGCTTACATCTTGGATTTAACTAAAAATGATACTCTACTTAATTGTAAGTTATATTAGGTTTTTAAAACTTCTGATTAAATATGAAATTTAAGGAGCCAATATTTTTTGGAAATGTGTGGGTTCCTATATTATTGATGTATGGGTTTTCTTAAACGAGTGGAAAGTAGCGACTAATTTAGGATATGCTATTTCACAAATGCATCACTAAAGTAATGTTTGACCAGTCTAAAATAGTCGAGTTTCATGAATATCAAGCAAAAATACAACCGATAAAACTTATATGTTAAATTAATTGTTGAGTTAACAATTTTTTTTAAAGTACAAAAGGTTCAGAACGTCTTGATTGGAGTACACCCTTTCCCAAACAACAACGTTCAATGAATGGAATTCGACGTGCTGGTTTGTTTTAAGGCTAGATAAGCACAGTGATCCTATCGTTGGTGAATATTTTCGTAAATCGATTGTTAAAGGTAAGCTCACCAATTACATGCAAGAATATATTATTACATGCAAACAAGTTCACACGAATTGAAACTATGATCTACTTCTGCCACTGAAAGTATTTAATTAGTTTCAATATCATAGTTGGCTTCCAAAGAGGGACTTATTATAATAAAGCTATTTATACTATTTATTTCATTGTCATGCTGCTAGCTTTAAACACGTTGTCATTATTGTCATTTAGCATGTATTAGTGAAGATAACTTGATATAAATGTAATCCATGTTTCGGATTAAATTACCATGAACATTGATCTAATCGTAAGTTAGATTGCACCTAACATATCCTGAATAAATCATGATATTTATGCAACATAGTTTGTGAAGCTATTTATGTATAATGTTTTAACAGAAAAATCTGGATGCATTTATAAAGTATTAGATTTGATTAACATAATGCTACGCACCAATAACTCAATTTCAGAATGTAATGAATAAAAAGAGCTAAAAATAAATTAAATAAATAAAAAATAAAAATGCATTTATTATATTTAATGAATATTCCTTCTTAAACAAAGCAAAACCTAACTTTTATCACTTAATAACACTAACAAAATCATGATGCATGACCTTTTATAAACTTATACAAATCAATTACATCTCACAAAAGTCAAATACTTCCTGCACACCAGCCTGAATGATCCTTTAGAAAGTAATTGATGAGGGTGAACATATCAGTTTAACTTAAAATTCTCTTAATTATTGGGTACAAGTACTTTAAGTAATTGAATATTGCATGTATTAATTGTGGACGTGCAAATGGCTTCGTAAAGTACTTTCTTGAGTGAATCCACGAAAACACTTGTTGCACTTGAAAGGCTTTTCCCCCGTATGAACTCTAATATGTCTTGCCAAACAGGAACTGGAAGTAAACCTTTTCCCACATAGATTACAAATGTGGTCTCTGATTTGCTGATGAACAGCTTTTGTATGTTTGTTCAGGTTACATCGCTCAGTAAATGATTTTCCACATGATTCGCATACATGTGGTTTTAAACTGCTATGTGTTGCGATATGCCTCTTAAAACAATCTTTGTCACTAAAAGACTTGGGACATATTTGACAGCTATACGGTTTGCTGGAACTGTGCTGATGTTTGTGACTCCGAAGATGTCCTTCTTGTGCAAATGTTGTGTCACATATTTGGCAACGGTAAGGCTTCTCCCCAGTATGTTGCTGAATGTGGCATTTGAGGGCACTTGCTGATCCCAAACTCTTTGAACACAAGTTGATGCTTAAAAATAAATGTGATAGGCAATAGGTGGATAGAAATAAGTACAGTTAAACTGAACGGCTTTATTCGTTTAAAAAAAACTTCCATGCAACACATTTGTTTTGAAATTTATGTGTGTATATTTTGACAAAAATTAGCACATGGATGAATGCTTCGTCAAGAGAACAATCGTTTCCGTATGCTGTGAATAAAACGGCTAGGTAAACATATATACATGTGAATATGCATGTCAGTAATCTCCATCACTTGCTACAAAAAAATCTGAGCTACATACTATGCATATACATTCAACGGTGTATTACACAAAGTACCTTAAAATCTGCACACAGAAACACTTACCGATTCATTTAAGTCACCCATCATTGTTGTATGTGTCTTAAAATGATAGCATATACGCAGTCACGTACGCCAAGTTTAAATATTTTAAACCTAAACTTACACCTAAACTTTATTTGTACACATCCACCAACAAATATGGACTAAACGCAAAAAATTACCTACACTACGTATTTGATTCCTATTCAAGCAAGCAATTAAATGTGTAAAAAATTTGGATAGAAATTTTCAGAATTGGAACTAATGTTATATTGAGCAAACATGAATTAAATTTTAGGTTATAACAAAAATGAGAGTTTATTTTCACAAGTATTTATAAAAAATATGGTAACATTAGTAAGAGGTTTTAGGAACATGAAAACTATCTGTGGCATCGACATCCTGCGGTTTTTGATAAATGCATGAGATTCAAGTCCTATTTTTTCCATAATTTTTGTAACATTCAGGTTAATAAAAATTCACAGATTTCTTTGTTGCTCATGAAAATCTTATTACATATTTTACAGCTGCATTCTTAAATAGATTTTCGTGTATTCGAATGTTAAATATGTAGACAAATGTTGTATTTTAATTTTAGCGTTCGGTATGGCAATGTGTATTTGAATAGTGTATACTTTAATGCGTGTTCAAGCTGTCTCTCAGATGAACTTGGCCTGAAAAACTATTCTTGTATTGATTAAATTGCTATTACTTCAAGAGTAGCTTACGTACGTATACTACGGATGCAATTTTTTTGCGAATGCTGTTAATTAGTTAGATTAGTTTAAAACGATTACTTTTAGACGCAAGAAGTGTCCGTCAATCAAATTTTAATACTTTGTGCGATATCAGAAGATTGTAATATTGGTTTATTAAATATGTAACTGTTCATGTCAAGTCAAGTTGTATTTTTCCTTGTATCCTTTTGGACAGAGTCCGCACTTGTAGGGTTTTTCGCCAGTATGGGATCTCATATGTCTGTCCAAATGTGTTTTCGTTCCATACTTTTTGTCGCACAAGTAACAGCTGTAGTTTTTTAACTTCAAGTGAACGTTTCGTTCATGTCTTTGTAAATCTCCAGTCCGACGAAACGATTTCTTGCAATCCTTGCATTTCTGCAGTTTCAAGTCAGTATTAACAGTACGGTGCCTTTTCAGGTCGCAATTAGTTAAAAATTTCTTCATGCACATCTGACATCTTTCATGGGCCACTAGATTGACTTTTATGGCAAGTTTGATCCCACGAATTGAACATGAATATGGCTTTTCTCTTGTGTGTGTGCGTATGTGATTCCTTAGTTCGCAGTTTGATAAGAAACCGTTTTCACAAAAATCGCATTTCAACGGTTTCCCGATTTTTAAGTGCGAATTAAGCATGCCTCTGTTTATTTAGCATCTAGAGCATTGATAATTTTGATAAAAAAGATTGTGGACTAAAATGTTGGGCTGAGAATAGTTCATTTAAATCCATTAACAAATATAATTGTAAAAGAAATTTCGTATTTTAATTGGCAAGCCACTTGGCATCACATTATATGTAGGTTAGTATGCAATGTGTTTAATGATGCATGCCGACAATATGGTACTTAAACAAATATTTTTATTTTCATCAATCAATCAATTCAATCAATATTTCTAAGTAGCTCAATATATTAAGATTAACAAAAAAAATAGCTTGGAAGTATACAAACAATAATGGTGGAGTAGTTTGAAATGATTTTATTTACATATCCATGCAATTGCCGTGTAATAATTCTTAAAAGAAAGATACGAACAGTAAGATATTAATACAATGGTTTGAGTTACTCATAATGCACTAATATCAATTATGGCCGATTAAATGACGTGTTAATCCGCTACGTTGCGCAAAAGAAATTGAACATTTTTGGCACTTGAAAGGCTTTTCTCCCGTATGGACTCTCATGTGTTGGACCATAAAGCTTTTTCTCGAGAACCGTTTGTCACATAAATAACAAGAATGATCTTTTATTTGACGATGCACGCTTTTGCTATGTCTTGTCAAACTACTTTGCAGTGTAAATTCTTTCCCACACAATTCACAGGCTAAAGGTTTCAAACCACTGTGAATTCTCATGTGCCGTGTCAATGAAAATTTGTTAACAAATTTATTGTGGCATACCTCACAGCTGTGTCGCTTGCTGGAACTGTGCACATTCTCGTGTTGCTGTAGACTACCTTTGAGCGGAAATGATTTGTGACAAATTTGACAGCTGTAAGGCTTCTCTCCAGTATGTACCCTAATATGCGTTTTGAGAGATTGCGCTGATCCCAAACACTTAGAACACAAGCTGCACTTGAATGGCGTGTATGTTTGATGCGTATTCAAGTGGCTTTTGAAATTCATTTTTTTAGTAAAGGTTTTTTCGCATTGCTTACATTTAAATGGTTTGATTTTGGTATGCACCCTTTCATGTTTTGTCAGGTGAGATTTATGGGTAAATGATTTTGAGCAGTTTTTGCACGAGAAAGGCTTCTCTCCAGTATGCGATTTCATGTGGGGTTTTAATTCATGGGCGCTTACAAACGAATTTTCACACAAGTCACAAAAGAAGGATTTCTCATTAATATGTCTCAGATAGTGATCGTTAAGATCGCTTTTACTATTGGATGCCTTATTACAAAATACGCATTGGTACCTTCCAAGATGCCAATTGTTATGCGCCCGTAAACTACTTTGCGAACTGAACACCTTTTTACACAAATCACATTTAAATATTTGGGTCGCCATTTCAGATATTCTTGAATTAAAATTTCACTCGATATGCAGTAAGAAAAAGGAGCTGGGCTTCGTGAGACCTCAAAATTTAATTTAAACTAATAGAAATCTCTTCTGTGATTTATGTGAACCTGGCAAATTATTCTCTTAAGTTTGTCATAAATAGTAGGGCGTTGTTTGTCACTATCTATGTTTCCAGAAGAAAACTGCCAGCAATAATGTTTGGAGTAGAGCTTTGTGGTAATCAGCTCTATTGGTAGTTACAACAGCAGAATAAAACTAGGGTTTAAATGAAGATTTGTTTTACTTGAACCAATGTATTTACACATTAAAAATAAAATACATGCAGTACAATATAGACGCATATGCGTACTTTGAAGCATGTTTGTATTTACTGGGTTGAGTAAATGCATGATTGTCCTGTCACTGCAGCACTGGTTTAAGTATTTCAGGATTGAAAGATATGCTCTTAGCATGTGCTGTACATTAGTAATCCCCAATAATACTTTAAAAGCAATGCCGGAGCTCCATACGGGTGGTACAAACTCCACGGTAAGTTAAGCAAAAGTATGTAAAATTTTACCACATACACAAACATCGCCCAATCCATTCCAATAATCCGCACAAAGCTTTGTGTTTAAAATAATGATACATAAATACGTTGTCTCGTAATCCAACGTTCAACTTTTGGTGTGCAAACATGAGTAAAACTGTCTCTGTATTACTCCGGTCATTGTAGCTTTTTGCTTTAAATATAGATTTTGTGTATGAGTATTTTTATGGATAGTTTGGTCAAAATTATCCCATATTTAAATAATATTGAATGCGTTTCTTTTACCTCTGGGTAATCATTAAAGGAAAAGCGCTGAACAAAAATCATTTCGGGTATTCTGCACATTGCAATACACATACACAACGGAATTAAACCATGTGTTTTTGGTAGGTATGTATACAAGTATGCTCCTTGAATATTGTCTATCTCGGCATTATTTATGAAAATTTCTTTATTGCTAATAGGAAATTAAAAAGCGGGATTTGGGTAATCTAAAATTGACTACGATTAGACATTAATTTTTTACTTATTTCGGATTGAAAAAGTTAGCCTTTCACTTTTCCAACAGGTTGTGAAATTGTTTACTTTGCAAAAGATGTAACAAGTTTTGAAAGATTAGGTAAACGCTTTAGTCTCGACAACTTTTTTGCTTCTTCATATCAAGCTTCAATTTATTTAAGGTTAACACATTGAATTTATAGTGTAAAGAGTTTATAATCTAACCAGTTAAAGGATTTTTTATAAATTTAATTTATTATAAAAATATAATGCTTATATTTTTGAAAATGCAATATTTAATATAGCTTGGCATAAAATAATTTAATTTACGACATTGAACAACTGACAATTCCTAATTTTTAAACAAAAACATAAAACTTACAACGCTATAAAGAGATTAGTACAATAATTTGTGGTAGCCATAAAATCTATTAATTCCGGTTGACCAAGTGATATTTAAACCCGATATGTTGTGTAAAAGAACATGAACACGTCATGCACTTAAAAGGATTTTTTCCTGTATGAACTCTCATGTGTGTTGCCAACACAAACTTGGAAAAGAAGTGTTTAATATATAATTTACAAAGATAGTCTTTAATTTGATTATGTATATTTTTGGTATGTGCTATCAAGCTACTCCCTCGTATGGATGCTCTCCCACACAAGACACATGAAAACGATTTCAAACCGCGGTGAGTTGTCATAAGATGCTGCAAGTTATTTTTTTGAACGAACTTCCTTGGCATGTTTCATAGCTCTGTTTTTTGTTGGAACTTGTTGCTATTTTAGTGTTTCGGTAGACCATATTTTTGTGCAAACGATTTGTCACAAATCTGACATCGGGAAGGCTTCGCTTTAGTATGTCCCTGAATGTGGGGTTCGTGAGAGTAAGTTGAAAGTGATACCCTGTCAGCACTGCACTGCATGCATAATCGTTTTAAATGCTACTGTATCTTTTAAAGTGTATTTTAATTTCAAATATAATTGATCGACAACCAAGCCGGACATAAATGTCATTTATAGTTCACTTCATTGTCATTTAATTTTTAAATATTTAAAAAAGTTGGTATAATTTTCTGTAAATGTATTTTGATGAAAGGCTTGAAACATAATTTTATAAATTTTCATGGTAATAGTTTCGTCCAAGCATAAAATAATTAAATTTAAAGTTAAATAATGGAACCGAAACACAAACTTAATACGCTATAGAGTATATTAATCGAGTGACTTAAGTAAAACAAAATATTTGCTTATTGTGAACGGCCAAATGCCTTCTTAAAGCGCTTTGGTGTGCAAAACAAGTTAAACACTTTTGACACTTGAAAGGTTTTTCGCCCGTATGAACTCTCATGTGGATTGCTACCTGAGTTTTAGAGGAGAAGCGTTTGTCACACAAATTACAAACATGGTCTTTGATTTGATTATGCACAATTTTGGTATGTGTTTTCAAGCGCCATCGCTCTGTAAATCTTCTCCCACACCATTCACACACAAAAGGTTTGAAACCACTGTGAATTATCATGTGCTTCTTTAAAGTAGTTTCGGTCCCATATGTCTTGTGACAAACTTCACACCTGTGCGGCTTGTTGAAGCATTGTTCATTTTCGTGTTTCCGTAGAGTACTGCTTCTTGCATATGTTTTGCCACAAGTTTGACATTTGTAAGGTTTCTCTCCAGTATGGGTTGGAATGTGCCTTTTGAGAGCACTAGCTGATCCAAGAAACCGAGAACACAAGCTGCACTTGAATGGGGTCTCTGTTTGATGTGTATTCAAGTGAAGTTTGAAAGCACCTTTTAGGGTGAAACTTCTTTCGCAATGGTTACATTTGAAAGGTTTGAGTTCAAGATGAAGTAACTCGTGATCCCTCCGGCTAGATGTGTGTGAAAATGATTTTGGGCAGTGTCTGCACAAGTAGGGTTTCTCTCCAGTATGAGATTTAATGTGACTACTTAACTCAAAGGCACTAACAAAAGAACCTTCACACGACTCACAAAAGAAGGATTTCTCATGAATATGTCTAAGATAATGCACGACAAGATTTGTTGCAAGACTAAATGCTTTGTCACAAAATACGCATTTGTGTGCTCTAGTATGACAGTTATAGTGTGTTCTCAAAGTTCTTTCAGAACTAAACACTTTATTGCAACAATCACATTTAAAATTTTGTGGCGTCAATGTAGTTGATTACGAGTTTAAATGAAATTTCACAAACAAAAAATATAAGAAGTTTTCTGCTTGGACAAATTCGTAAATAATATTGTTGACGAAAATAATTTATGCTGCTGTTTGAGGACACTAGACCCTTTTGAAAGGTCACGTCACTCACAAAGTCGTCACTTTTTTGTTTTAAGGTCAAAACGGGTAACAAGTATGTGAATTATGTTCTGTCAAAATCAAGATTATTGTAAATTACAACCGAGAAGCACAACAAACCTATTCACTTGATCAGTAAATGTGAAATGAAAAGCAAAATTCGGGGTAAAGAGCAAAAAAATGTCACTTAACTCAAGTGCTTTAGTACTTGAAGTAGAGCACATAGAACACTATTATATTTCCAATGGGACAAATTGAGGTGTGTATTTTTTACTATGATGAGCAAAGAGAAGAATACCTAATATGGATGCAATGGACAGAAATACACGTATGCATTTTGCATGTGCTCTAAATCAGCTAGCAGTTTCAAAATTAGTGTCTAAGGTACAAGGGGTACGCATAAAAGTAATGCTGTGCTGCCGAAAAGTATATAAAATTCTACCACATCAAAACAGAAATGCGTGCCTATGCATTACATGAATTCTGGTTTAAAATGATTACATACATATAAGCTGTCACGTACGCCATGGTTCAAAATTTGGTTTATGCACACATGTGTATAAAAAACCTGCAAACATTTATATTTAATAATTACTAAAATCAATACAAAAACTCGTATGCACTACTACATTTTCTTCTTTTGTTTCATATTTTTACAAAAGAGATAATGACATATGCAAATACTGCTATTTTTAGAAATATAGCCTTCTTTTTTTATTAGTCCGTAGTAATTTGATTATGAATATGAGGTTTTAGTTACATAAACTTTGTTTGAATGTGAAACAATTAAGGATTTAAATTAACATTAGATTTCACGAATGTTAAATTGAATTTCAAAAACCATGCGATAAATTATGGCGTTTGAGTAGCATACCAAGCACATTTATTAGTTTAAAAACTTTTATTCGAATAAAATGCATTGATTAGAGTTGTATCAATTATAACCAGTAAAGCAAGACAACTGCAACGGTATAAATTATAACATTATGCTCATTCTTAAAAAATGCCCTTCACCCATTCACTTCAATTATAAAAATGTAATTGAATTTCATCATTTTTTAGCTTATTGAAAAGTTTAGTTCCAATTTTGCGACGATTATACATTTTTCAGATGCGGCCTATGATCTTTTAGCTGTTTCAAAATACAGTTTCAAATGCAAATAAAAACTTTAACTTAATCAATTCATGATTATCATAACTAGTGGCAGGTCTGTGCGGATTCTTACAAATAAACTTAATAATTAACTAACCCTCCGAACCAATAAATAAACAATATATATGTAACATACTTTTCAGACTCAAATTATTTGATTTGAGATTCTACAGAAGTTTAATTGCGTTTAAAAGTCGTTCGTGGAAATTATGGCGTTGAAGCAGAATATTTGTATAATAGCCAAATATATTTATTTTTCATTTAAAAATAAAACTGTTTAAAAATCAGCATTTTTTGTGTGAGAGATTTAATCAAAAGAGCGACTTCTTTTTTAGCTTTTTAATTTCAAAAACGAATTGTGTCATCTCCAATTAAGCATTAATATTTCCAAGAAAATAAATCGACAAAGGTACCTGTCGTCGTTAGGAGCTAAACAATACGTTTTATTATTATTTTCAGAACGCATTAATTCGTGTAGTTAATTTCAATGCATACTTAAAACACATTTGTCCAGTTTGACAACAGAGTAGTCTGAAATGTTTGGGCAACAATTGTACACTTAAATATATTAACAAAGTTAAATAAAAAAAACTTAATTACATATCAATAAATGTAGGATAGTAGGCAATATGTTTAATCAATCATACCAACAATGTGATTCTTGAAGTATTTTTATTTTTGTCAATCAAATTTGTTTAATGGTTAGTCGAGTAGCTCAAAAATACATGAATATTACCAAAACATTAGCTTGGAAGAATACACACAATAATGGTAGAGTAGTTTTAAACGATTTTGATTACAAAGCCATGCGATTAACATGTGCCAATTTTTAAACAAAGCGTACAAACTTTCAGAAATAAATACTATGTTTTGTGTTACTCATATTGTACTAATACTAACTATGGTTGATCAAATGACGTGTTAATCCGCTAAGTTGAGCAAAACAAATTGAACATTTGTGACACTTAAAAGGCTTCTCTCCCGTATGAACTCTCATGTGTTGCGCCAAAGTACCCTTGAAAGTGAATCGTTTATCACATTAATTACAAGTGTGATCTCTGATTTTATGATGAACACTTTTATTATGTGTTGTCAAGCTACTTCGCAATGTAAATTCTTTTCCACATAATTCACATCGAAAAGGTCTCAAACGACTGTGAGTTGCCATGTGCACTTTTGAACTTCTTGCACTTGCAAACTTCTTGTTGCATATCTCGCAGCTGTGACGCTTGCTTGAACTGTGTCCAGTTTCGTGTTGCACTAGATGACCTTTAAGTGTAAATGTTTTGTCGCAAATTTGACAGCGGTAAGGCTTCTCTCCAGTATGTCCTCGAATGTGGGTTCTGAGAGAGTAAGCTGATCCCAGACACTTTAAACACAAGCTGCACTTGAACGGCGTGTCTGTTTGATGGATATTTAAGTGTCTTTTTAAATGACTTTTTCTGTTGAAACCCTTTTCGCAATGGTTAAATTTGAATGGTTGGACTTCACGATGCAATAACTCATGCTGTTTTAGGCTCGATTTATTGAAAAATGATTTTGAGCAATGCTTGCAGGAGAATGATTTCTCATTAGTATGAGAGTACAGGTGATTTTTTAAATTGGAAGCACTCGCAAATGATTCTTCACACAAGTCACAAAAATGTGATTTCTCGTTGATATGACTTATATAGTGAATGTTAAGATCATGTTTACTTCTACAAGATTTGGTACAAAATAGGCACTGGTGCGTTCCAAGATGCCAATTATTGTGGCTTTGCAAATTACCTTGTGAACTGAACACTTTTGTACAAGTGCCACATTTATAATTTCGGGACGCCATTTGAGATTTTATTAATTTAATTGGACCTCAATACGAAGTAAGCTAGTAAGGGCAGTTAGCTTTTTATTGTCTTAAACTTGTCATAAATAGGATGTTGTTAGTCACTGTCGCAAAAACCAGTTTTGAAATTTAGCAAGTGAAAGACTTCTCCTAAGCATGAGATTTTATGTGACTTGTTAATTCAGAGGCAAAAACAATCGAATCTTTTTAAACAAATCACAGAAGAAGGTTTTTTTTCCATTAAAATGCCTACGATATTGAGTACGAAGATAGTGGGCTTAATTAAAACATTTCTCACAAACCGGCCTTTATAAAAACCAAAATGAAATTTACTATTTACTTTGAAGAAAACACTTTTTTTTACAAATCTTCAGTTCAAAATTTGGAATGGTTCGATAAGTTCTAATATTTGGGTGTGCACACATGCGGCAAATAATATATACACTGATTTACCAACAAATAAGTTCCAGCAGCAAAATGACAATACACGCTTGACTTAAATGGGTTTCTCAATATAAATTTATGTATGCTAGTACTGCAAGTCGTCACGATTGAGTCACGTTTTATTTTTGAACAAAACAACAAGGTTACAATTTTCGGAACCGTGTGCAAATCAAATTTTAGGTAAATTAAAATTGAACATGAAAGCAGGAATATTTACCTGAGCAGCTAGTTTGGAAATGAAAACGTAGGCTTCAACTCAATAGAACGAAATGCCACATAAACCAATGGCATTGGTTATTACAAATAGGATATCTGAAGTATGATATACAATTTGTGCGTAAATGCGCTCTTCGGATGTGTATGCACCTTTAATACTCTGAGTACATGCCTGAAGGTCTTGTTACTACAGCACTTGTATTTTGGATTAAGTAGGAAGATCAACACTTAGGCATCTAATATGTGCTTCAAATAAATAATCCCCAAAACTAGTTTCAATATTAATGTATTAGCTACCTACAACTCGTATACATAAGTGGCCCTAAAACACCACAAGTTGATCCACATTTTCATAATACGTATGTACATGCATTGGTGTCGCTATTGTATTTTGTTTTAGATGATATTGCATGCGCTAGCACGTAAGTATATTAGAGTGCTATACGTTTAAATGCATAAACGTATGGTGACTGCACCATGGGTTTTAGATTGCTGCAATTCGAAGGGATTTTAAAACTAATGCATTTTTCATGTTAATGCTGTAAATGTGTTGAGCTGTAAGTAAATATCCACCAATGCTAGTTTCAAAAGTAATTGCTCAGCTTATTACAAGTTGTATACATGCACTTGGTGTTTAGGTATTTATTAATACAAAAAATATTGGATATGTAGGCATTTACATTCGTCTACACAAAAACAGATGCCAATGCGTTCCAATTACTAGTTGTCTGTGATGATTTGGTAATGCATACGGTGTCACGTACGCCAAGTGTTTAGGTTTAGGTGCACACACAGATGCATCCAAAATGATATTAAAAATTTCATTTATAATAATAATTTGGTTGCCACATTTAATCTCAAATTTCAGTGTTTTACAGTTTTGATTCACTGCAAATCACAAACTCACCCTTTTACTCAAAAACTATTTTTGATGGTTATTGAAGTGGCATTTTAAATTGCTTTTTACTGTGAAACTTTTTTTTACAATGGTCATATTTAAATAGTTTGGTTTCAGCATATACAACTTCATGTCGCTTCAGATTACATTAATGGGAAAATGATTTTGAACAGTGTTTGTACGAGAAAGGCTTCTCTTCAGTATGAGATTTCATGTTACTCGTCACTTCATGGCTTGTCACAAATGAATTTTCACACAGGTCACAAAAGAAGGATTTTTCGTTGATGTGCTTCAGATAGTAAATGCTAAAGTAGTTTTTACTATGAAGAGATTTGTTACAAAATACGCATTGGTGTCCTCCAAGATGAAAATTTTTATGCCTTCGTAAATTACCTCGAGAACTGATTACGTTTTTACAAACATCAGAATTAAAATTCTTGGGCGCCATTTGAGTCCCTTATGAGCTGAACTAATTTTCAATAAGCAGTATATGAATGGAGCCTGGCTCTGTTTCTTAACTCCTTTTATTTAATAAATAATTCGAAACTACTTAATTCTTTAATCGTCTTCATCAATGTTTTAAGAAACAAGCAGGTTAAATTTAAAAGTCAAGAACTGTGGAATTGAAGCTTAGTTTAAATTAAAACAGAACAGAAAACAAAACTGTACACTTCAGCAGCGAATGTGAACTGAAGACTAGGCATCAAATCCAGAGAAATTACTGCCACTTAACCGAAGAGTTTGGCTTAAGTTAAAATTGCAATGCATGCGATGGTGAAGATATGTACAAATCGGTAATTTTATGAGTGCTCACTCGTACTTTAATGAGCACATTCTCCTGAGTAAGAGTACGTAGTCAAGGCATCACTGGATTTAGTTAGCTGTAAATCATGTTGTTAAGATAATTCATACACATGTGATGTAAATTAGTAATCCCCAATAATTATTTTCAAACGTTGAGTCTCAGCTACTTGCAAGTTGCATATATCCCTTCATTTGCCAAAATTTCCTCAAACGCAACCACATCTAAACCAAAGTCCATGCCAATGCATTCTTATCGCTACTGTTGAATATATTTAAAACGGTATCGCATACACTCTCACGTACGCCAAGGTTTTTATTCAGGGGCACAAATGCATAAAAATACATATATTTGTACACCTTTTCCAAAAAGGTGTACTTATAACAATAAAACTCTTCATACGAATTATTACATGAAAATGGGTACTACGATGCGACTATACAATTATGAGCATGGCGAAGTATACCTTGTCAATAAAGCTCTGGTTTTAGTATTCTGAACGAGTTGAAACACATTTGTGTAAATCAAACGTAATGTTTCTACTTCTGAGATGTGGTATACATAAACTTAACGTTACGTTACCCAAAAATATATCGAAGTTTACCACACCTACACAAACATGCATGAAAACTGTTTTCAAAACAAATTACTGGTCCATAATGGTTAATAGCTTTTAGAAGATTCATGTTAATCTATATATGAGAGTACTATTACATTTGAACGCACGGCCGTGCCAGTGTTGTCAACTAGAATTTATTGAAGCAGCCAACTTCATATGAATGCAACACCGATTTCTGATGATGATGATGATGATGACCTCTAACAAACCATGAAAAATAATGCATTTTTATGAGGGCAACATTGTTAATAATAATAAAACAATTAACTGTAGTCATTAGCAGATTCGCATAATATTTCTTTGTTAAAGATCGCTGTTATGTATTTAGTTAACTTCCATGCAATCATTAAAACACATTTGCCGATTTCGACAAAAACATTTGTAGTCTGAAATGTGTGGCATAGAAATATCAATTTATATTCGTTAATTAAATTACAGATAAAAAGTTTTATTTTTAAAAAATGTGTTCTTCAATATCGTTAATTCTTAATCTAGTTCTACCGCTTAATCCATTAAAAATGCATTCAGATTACCAAAACATTAACTTGGAAGCATACAAATAAAATGGCGGAGAAGTATTAAACGATTTTATTTATAAAGCCATCAAATTGCCATCTGTTAATGTTTAAACAAACGATACACGCTTTAATGTATTAATAATGATTTGTGTTGCTAACAATGCAGTAATATCAACTATGGATGCTCAAATGACGTCTTAATCTGCTACGCTTCGTAAAAGAATTTGAACATTTGTGGCACTTGAAAGGCATTTCTCCTGTATGCACTCTCATGTGTTCCACCAAAGAACCTTTTCTGGAGAACTGTTTGTCACATAAATTACAAATATGATCTTTCATTTGACGATGGACACTTCTGATATGTGCTGTCAAACTACTGTGCTGTGCAAATGCTGCCCCACACAATTCACAAACAAAAAGTTTCAACCCACTGTGAGTAGTCATGTGCAATTTTAAACTAGTTTTTCTTGTAAACTTCTTGTGACATACGTCGCAGCTGGGACGCTTGTTGAAACTGTGTCCATTTTCGTGTTCCCGCAGATGAGCTTTTTGTGCAAATCCTTTGTTGCAAATTTGACATCGGTATGGCTTTTCTCCAGTATGTCCTTGAATGTGCTGTTTGAGAGAGTGAGCTGATCCCAGGCACTTCGAACATAAACTGCATTTGAA